>AWUE01012554.1:0-19219 GCA_001974825.2 Corchorus olitorius
GAGTATATATATATATATATATATATATATATATATATATAATATACACATATTATCTTGGGTCAATGCTTATAGCCTTGCTTGATAGTTTTGCATATATTTTTCATTGAAATTTCTATTTGTGGATTGGTTTAAATCTTTGTTGCTAACCCCAAATCTAAGAACTGAAAAATAATTTTTTTTTTTTGAAGAAAAGATTGTAATTTTCATTTATGAAAATGAAATTACAAAAATAATATTCATAATTACAATAAATTGAGAAGAATGCTCATGTCTTAGATCTAGATCTAGGTTTTGCTTCGTGATCAGATGAGTATTTAAGAATCCATTTTTATTGTTAAAATCTCATATGATAAAATCTGATACGAATTAAAAATAAATATAATTGGGTAAATCAATTTTTTAGTTCCTCTTGATTTATCCAGATCTTTTTCCACAAATAATCTTATGGAATTTTGGGCTTTAATGAGCATAACCAATATTTAAAGTATTTTTTTCCTTTTATAATTATTTTGATTCATTAAGTTAAGTTAATTAATAATTTTTGAAACGAAAGTTGATTAATAATTTAAGATTAAAATAAGTAAATGGACGAAAGTTGATGTGGTAAGACTAAGCCCATGTTACTAATATAAAGTTTATAGTACTACTTTAAAATTATGAGGTGTCAATGTCTTGTTATTGATGGCTAAATGGTATTTTTTCAGGATAACCATTTTATATAAGGAGCATATAAAATGCTCATTAGTAATTAACATACTATGTACGTTGGAGAACTGCTCAAGGCTTAATTATGAACTGTTGCGCCAAAAATCTCTTGTTAGAGTTTTCGCGGAGAATCCTTTATGATAGCATAGGGGTAGGCCAGTCAATTTGCTGAAAATTGACAAAAAAGTTGTAAGGAACTGGATCTGGTGCGCGGAGCAGCAGATTAAAAGATTAGAGCGATTATGGGGACTGGATCAAAGTCACACTGGAGCATTTAAATCATTGGATCCGTAGCAAACTACTTTCCATAACTGGGCCTTCCTCTACTTTTTTAACTAGATCAGATCTGTGAGATCTGTTCTTGATTGAAATTGAAAGAAAATAACAACTTGATTGTTATTTATGAAAGAGAAACACGTGTACAGTGTTTTTGTGTCCGGAGACAGGATTGAAACAAGGGAAAAACACTAAAGGAGTGTTTGAATGTCCTGAGACAAGATCTAAGCAAGGAAAACTTGATGAACGTGTAAGAACTCGTGATGAACAAGAGTGAAAATGGCGTAGAGCCAGAGAGAAAATAAGCACAGAGCTTGGTTTTTTTGCGCGGAGCAAGTTTGTAGATTCAGGAGCTGGTTTTTGATTTCTCGGGAGAAATGTTTGAGATGCGGAATCCTCTAAGAGCTTGGAATGGCCTCCCTTTATATAGAGGGCGGCATCGGCTTTGCATTTAATGGGCTTGCCATGCTGAAGAAGGTGAATTCCTCCTCCTAGGTAGATGACAGCCTCCAGGAAGGTGCAGTGAAGCTTCTTTGTCCTTCTGATTGCTTCCAACTACAGGGGAGAGGGAAAAGTAGATGCTAGGGCGCCACTTCTCTTGGATGGGAGATGGAAATCTTCCTCCTAGGTGGTTGATGAATAATTTTTCCTTCTTCCTATCACACATTAGCATGCCTTTGTTGCTTCTTTTGTGCTGAAATCAACTAATTTGACTAAGTAGTGGCCTACTGACATCATGAATTAGACTTTGAACAGTAAGGTCATGAAATTACTCATACTTAATCATGTTTAGCTCTTCAAATCATGAAAATAACAATTAGTTAAGAAAATGGCCTAAACCGGGGTGAGAAAGCCAAGTGTCCTTAACTGAAAAGAATGAAAAAGTTGCAAACGAACTCGGAATAAACCAAAATTTCACCAGTAGGCTTAGATTATATCCATAAGACTATGGAAAAAATTCCAAGTGAATTCGAGCTCTCTATCATGGTGAATTTGGTTTCACTCCCCAGAATGTCCTTAATTGAAAACCGGGCATAAGTTTTTACTCCGATGTCAGAATAAGATGAAATTTTACCAAGATGATCTACATAGCTCAAGAATCATCATGGTATGATCCTTGGTAGAAATTTCAGCCTCTAGCCTTCTCAACTGGCTAATTTTACCATTTTGTCCTTAATTAAACAAAATGCAAAGTTGTAGTTTGGCCTCCCGGGGAGGGGAAAAGGCTAGGCGATTTCTCCACTATGGTAGGTCGACTCTATTGAGGAGGTGTGAGGTTGAAAATCTTATGCCTCTCTCACATACGTAGATGTTTCTCTTGTTAACAAACTTTAGCTCTCTGCCTCCTTCCTGCAAGAAGAGAAAAATTACTCTCATCAGGGAGGAGGGCGGCCTCTCCTCTACATGGGAGACGACTTTGGGCCTTCTCATCAAGTCCATGAGATATTTTTCATCTCATGGGTAGATGATAAGCAACTTTCCTTTTTTACTGTTTGCCTCCCTAGTAGGCAGCAATATTAAAGGAAACTGCTTCTGTTTGATTTTCTTTGCAACTCTCCTAGGTAGGGGCGACATAGATGATGATTTTAACAATAATTATTCAGAAAAATAATTATTATTTATTTTATAATTAATAAATTTCAGCCCTTGCAATAAATTGCAAGATTTTCCTAATTCTATTAGAACTAGGGTGGTGCAGAAACTAGGTGCAGAAACCTAGTTTCTTTAGGATTTTTGATTTAATCCTGACCACACATCTTAATTATATTTATGTGAAGACCAATTTACCCTCAATTGTAAATTGAGGTATAAACAATGCCCCCCCAAGCTTAAGTCCTTGAATTAAAAGGATTTGAGCTTGTATATAAGGAAATTGGTCTTGGGCCAAAATTCTTCCTCTTATTCCTTAGCCAACGTCGACATCCTCTTTGGTACCATACTTAG
The DNA here is from genome assembly GCA_001974825.2 of Corchorus olitorius. Classification (NCBI taxonomy): domain Eukaryota; kingdom Viridiplantae; phylum Streptophyta; class Magnoliopsida; order Malvales; family Malvaceae; genus Corchorus; species Corchorus olitorius. The sequence goes on from AWUE01012554.1 coordinate 2,929, forward strand.
CCGAAATTTGCAGCAACTTTTTCAAGCTTCAATGGCTTCCAAAGATCAAGGTAACAACAAAAATCATCAACAAAAACCTTCTCCCATGCCAAGTAATTCAAGCCGTGGCTCTTTGTTCTTGGAGGCTTCGAAATCCTTGGCAACGATCAAGCAATTTGGATCAAACTCCCATGATGGCAGCTCCAATTCGACTCAAGCAAGGCCAAAGCTTAAGTCCATGGTGGTTGATCCCAAATCGGCACAAAATCAAGGTAATTGCTTCATGAACTTTTAATTTTTGCACTTAAGTTCATCAATTTCCTTTATGCCGCCAACCCTAGCACAATTTGCCATGATTAGGTCGACTTTGGTGATGAATTTTGTATCATATTTCTGCTGGAATTTTGAGTAAAAATTTGATTTAGAAATCAAATCAATTAGGTAAAGAAATTGGAAAAAATCCTTAGTAAAAACTACATAGTTTTCGGCCTAAGACTTAGTTTTTGCCATAGATCTTTAAATTGACATGTTGCTGCATAAAATTGGGGATAACATGGCATGAAATCATGTCAATTTCGTGGGAATAGGGGCTGTTAATGTCGACTCCCATTTTGCAACCCTAAGCGCAAGTTTCTGGCCTTATTTGGCTAGAATTACAAATCCTATTAGGTTTAGGACTTTGATTTAGCCAAATTAGATTAGGATTGGGTGTTTTCCTCATGAAATTAGGTTAGGATTAGATGAACCCAAAACCTAATTGGACAAGGATAAAATCCCTAGCATGCCACGGCTCACTTTGCAAAATTTAAAAATTTTGGTCGGCTAATGCAATTTAGTCCCTAGGGTTTATGGATTTTGGGATTTTTGGCCAAATTGATTAAATTAGCCAGAAATTCAGGGGGTTAGGTCAAGTAAATTGCATCAAATTAGGTTAAAGTTCATAGAATTCAACCTTAATTTGGATAACTTAAAATCCCTAGAGTGTCGCGGCCTAAATTGCACAAATTGCAATTTGGGCGGCACTCAATTACTCCCATAAGTTAGGGTTTTGGTCAAATTGATAATTTTAGCCACTAATTAACATTAGATCAGGCCTTAAACATATGAAATTAGGTTAAATTTCACAAGTATATAACCCAATTTGATGTCCTAAGAAAACCCTAGCATGCCGCGGCCTAAATTGCACAAATTGCAATTTGGGCAGCATGCCTTTAGGTTTAGGGTTTTTAGTTTTATTTATTAATTTTGGCCTAATTAATTTACTTAGCCAAAAATTAAATATTAGGTTTAGGTAAAATTAAGTTGAATTTCATAAGTATAGAACTTCATTTACCAAAAACCTTGAATTCTAACATGCCATGACCTTAGTTGCAAAATTACAACTTGTATGGCATATAGATTTAGGATTTTCGGCCTTGTATAATTTTAAGGCCAAAAATTATTTTTATTTTCTTAAAAATATTACCATAATTATTTTTTGCAGTCATAATAAATATTTTTGCCAAAAAGTAAAATTATAGAATAAATTTAAGGCGGTAAATATATTTGTTTTTACCAACTTACTAACAAAAATTGTGTACTAACAACTTTGTTAATTTTGTTGTAGTTGCCAAGGATCTTGTTGCAGCGCTCCTGAATTTTCCTAAAGTGGAAGAAGTAGAAGCAATTCCTTCCAATCTAGAGCTTGAAATGGCTATTGACGATATTAAGGGTTTTTTCATCAATGCCAAGCGTGCTACTATGGAGGAGAATGCAGATTCAATTCAAGAAGCAATTGACATCATATGTGCCTCCCCAGAGTTGATCCTCATATTGTTCAATTTTGGCGTGATTTCCCCATTCTCTTCAAAGTGTTTGCTGATGACTACAACCACATTTCCAAAGCATTGGCCCAGATGCATTTGGCTAAGGCCGAATACCTAACTGGCCGAGGAGAGCTAGAACTTGAAATCATGAAATTCCATGAGATGACCAATCCTACTGATCATGAAGTAGTTCTCAATTCACTTTTGGACAATCTCAAGGCTCAAATGACCAAAGTGGAGAGTGAACTTACTGCTCTAGAGGCCAACAGAGAGCAAGCTGCTATAGAGAAGTGCAAGCAGATTGAAGAACTTGTTGACTCCCTGGTTGATGTCACTGGGCTTGAGGAAGAGATGGGTACCAAGTACTTCCAATTGGAGCAATTGAACAACATTTTCCGTACTTGGACAGGAAATATCCCCAACTGCTTTGAAGTCTTCAACGGGGATGACCCCTTTGCTGAGGTGTCAGATGAGGATGAGTAGTCCTCACATCCAGGCTTAGGATTTTATTTCCTTTAGTACTTTTATTTTCCTCAAGTATTCTTATGACTTTAAGATTTTGCTTTATGAGTTGATTTCAATTTCAAACAAGTTGAATTTTGCTTTAAATTGGTGGCAATGAATTTTTAGCCAACTTTAATATTAGTGGCCTTTATTTATTTTAGCCATCTAACTTAAACAAAATCCTTGGTCAATTTAATCTTTTCGTCTTATGACTAAAACCATAAAGATTAAATACTTAAAATTTATTTTGGAGTTAAATTGCAAATAATACTTAGAATTTTCGGCAAAATACCCAAAATTTACTTGAGAAATTCGGCCTCCCTGTTTAACTAAGGCCAAATTTTGAAAAGTTGAATTCCACAACACTTATAAAATTTTAGTGATGGAATTTTCTCCTTTTTCTTCCAATTTTTCGCCATATATCATTGTTATTGGCAAAAAATTGAAACTTTTATTACTTCATAAGTAATAAAAAATGTTTGTTTTTATTTTAAAGCCACAAGAACGCAATTGGGGTGGCTAAGTCCACGAAGCGTGTAAGTTTTATACTTCGGTGAAGCATGTGGCTGTGAGTTGAGTCATAGCCACATTATCTAATTCCTCTTCCATGTCAAACTCAGGATTTGGATCAGACTTTGCCTCCCATGCAGTTGGATAGTACTTCTTCAAGTAGCGCCCATTGATGAACTTTCGATGAGAATCACCATCTTCGGTTTCTAACCAGTAGGCACCATTCTTAAGTACTTTCTTAATACGGAATGGTCCTTCCCACTTGGGAGACCACTTCTCACGTTTCTTAGAGCCAAGAGGCAAGAAAGCTTTCCACACTAGTTCGCCTTCAATGAAACTTCGTCTATGAACTTTCTTGTTATAACTTCTTTCTGCCTTCTTTTTCTGCGCTTGTAGGTGATTTAAAGCATCCAACCTCTCACAGTCAAGGTCTTCAAGCTCAATCATCATGGCATCATTGTAGTCATACCACTGCAAGTTATTTTGAAATGCAACTCTGGCTGACTTAGCCAAAAGTTCCATAGGAACCATCGCATCATGACCATAGGTGAGGCTAAATGGACTCACGCCGGTACTTGAGCGTTGTGACATCCAATATGCCCATAAGGCTTTAGGTAAGATGCTATCCCATTTACCAGGTTTATCTTTTATCATTTTTTCTATGATGCCTATCATCACCTTGTTAGAGGCTTCAGCCTGTCCATTAGCCTGTGCATAGTATGGCGTGGACTTAGTGAATTTTAGGCCAAATTTTTCCTTTATACTCCTTGTGATCTCACCATCAAAGTTAGTACCCTGATCGGTAGTGAGAGTTTCTGGAATCACAAAGCGGTAGATGATGTGTTCCTTGATGAATTTCTTGATGTCATTATGAGCTATGCCATTCAGAGCTTTTGCCTCCACCCACTTGGTGAAATAGTCTGTGGCAACTATAATAAAGCAGACACCTCCCTTGGCTGGTAGGTAGATCTTTCCAATAAGATCAATTGCCCATCATCTGAATGGCCAAGGCTTTATTATAGAATGTAGCTCCTTTGATGGAAGTCTCCAAATAGGACCATACTTTTGACAAGCTTGGCATCCTTTTGCAAATTCCATGCAGTCTTTCATGATGGTTGGCCAATAGAAACCATGACGGCGTATTAGCCATCTCATCTTCCTACCAGCTTGATGTGCACCATATAAGCCTTCATGTACATCCTTGATGACTTTCTTAGCTTCTTCATGATCTAGACATCTCATCAAAGATCTGTCCAAGTCTTTTCGGTATAACTCATCAGCTAAGATAGTATAGTGCAAAGCCAAAGTCCTTATCTCCTAGTAACCCTTATTGACGGATTTTGGAGATAGTCTAGGAATGGTTGGCGCCAATCATCAAGCCTGTGTACCATGTTGTACACTTCAAATACATTGTCCCTAGTAAATGTTGAAGGCATGCTCCTCCTCTCAACATTCACCACCTTTTTCCAAATATCATCTTGGAATGTAAGGACAGATGCAAGCTGTGCAGCAACATTTGCAGATTCATTTTTATATCTGAGGACATGTTCTACCCGTACATTATCAAAATTTTCTAACAATTGCACTGCCACTGCATAGTAGGATAACAATGATGTACTTGTGCAATTGAACTCTCTAGTGAGTTGGTTAATTACCAATAGAGAATCCCCTTTGATGTGTACTGTGGATACTTGCATCTCCCTGAGTAGTTCTAAACCAATGATAAGTACCTCATACTCAGCTTGATTGTTAGTACAATCAAAGTCTAAGTGGAATGACATCATGGTATATTCATCATCAGGGGAGGTAATCACAATTCCTGCACCTGCTGAGTTGGCTGTGCTAGAACCATGAAACTCAAGTACCCATGGTATTAAGGATACCTCCATGACAAAGTTTGTGTCTTCAAACTCCTCTCCCAAGTCTAAACATGGGTGGTCGGCTAGGATGTCAGCAATAGCATGCCCTTTCACTACCTTCTGAGGTATATACTTGAAACTGAACTCAGAGAGTGCTAGGCGCCACTTGCCTAGTCGGCCTTTAAGGAGAGGCCGAGATATCATGTATTTTACTAAGTCAGTTTTAGAAATAACACAGACATCAAAGTAGAGCATGCAATGTCTAAGTTTTATTGCTGCAAAGTAGAGTGACAAACATAGCTTCTCAATAGGACTATACCGAGTTTCTACATCAGTAAGAGTCCTACTTAGGTAGTACACTACTTGTTCCTTCCCTTTTCCTACCCTTGAGCCAACAAACATCCTATAGAAGATGTAGTGGCTGCAACATATAGGTACAAGGTTTTATTCTTCTTAGGAGGAACTAATACAAGAGGCGAAGCTAAGTACTTCTTGATAGCCTCAAAAGTTTCTTGATGTTTGTCGTTCCATTGAAATTCCTCCTTGTCTTTTAACTTCAACAGTGGTGAGAACGCCTTGGTCTTACCAACACTGTTGGAGATGAATCTTCTCAAGAAATTGACTTGTCCAAGGAAGCGTTGGAGTTCTTTCTTAGAGGTGGGCGGTTTTGCCTGTATGATGGCTCTTGCCTTGTTTTGGTCTATCTCGATGCCTCGTTGATGAACCAAAAATCCAAGGAAGTTACCTGCATTAACACCAAAAGCACATTTCAATGGATTCATTTTCAAGCCATGTTGTCTCATTCTTTTAAATGAGCGCCTTAGATGATCAATGTGGTCAAGGTGGTTGTGTGACTTAACCACTACATCATCTATGTATACCTCCATGAATCTTCCAATCATGTCATGGAATATGGCGTTCATGGCTCTTTGGTAGGTTGCACCGGCATTTTTGAGTCCAAAGGGCATGACTACCCATTCGAAAGTACCGATTGCACCTGGACAGCGAAAAAACTGTTTTTGGAACATCCTCCTCTGCTATGGAGATCTGGTTGTAGCCACTGTGTCCATCCATGAAGGACAACACTTGATGTTGGGCGGCTCCATCTAATAGTAAGTCTGCAACATGCATAGGATATTCATCTTTAGGGTGGCTGAATTCAAGTTACGAAAGTCAACACACACCCTGATTTTACCGTTCTTTTTTACTACATGAATTATGTTTGAAATCCATTCTACATACCTTGCGGTACGGATGAATCCTGCTTTAAGGAGCCTTTCAACTTCCTCTTTAACTTTAAGGGTGACATCATTTGCCATCCTTATAGGAGGTTGTTGATAGGGACGGTATCCTTCAATGATTGGCAGATGATGCTCCACCAAGTCACGATTTAAGCTAGGCATTTTGTCATAGTCCCATGCAAAACAGTCTTTGTACTCCTTTAACAAGGCTACAAAGCGTGGCTTGTATTCTTCGGCCAACAATTGACTTGTGTAAGTCGGCCTAGGCCTTTCCTCAGTACCAAGATTCACTTCAAGTAAAGGATCTTGTACCTCAACCTTGAGATCATCTAACTTCATGGGAGCAAGGTCAAGTTCTTCCATGGTGATCTCATCTTGTGTGTCTTTTACACTTTGATAAGCCGCATCAGCTGATAGAGCAGCTGAATCCTCTAAGCTTTGGAGCTTCATTTCTAAGGTCAATGTCGACAACTTTTTCAAGGTATCGTTGGCCAACATAACCCCTCTAGTTTGTGTACTCATGGGATCTCCTCTATGATAGAAGCACATGGAAGCGGCTTGAAGGGGATCAAAGCATCAGGCTACACAAGATTTTCCATCACCTCTTTCAAGGCTTCTTGTTTGACTTCTCCAGTGGAGATGAATGGGTATGGCCGGCCATACTTGTCATGGCCCATGAACCTGATAGGTTTAGTGGTTCCATCGTAGAACATCACATCTACTGCACTGGATTCAACTTTGAATGGTCTATTGTCTGCTTTGACCACTTCAACTTCAGTGCCATTCCAAAACATTAGCAGTTAGTGTAAAGATGATGGGACACACCAGTTAGAGTGAATCTAATCTCTACCAAGTAGCATGTTGTAAGTTGATGAGGAATCAACTACAAAGATGGCAGAGAGGGACGTTTTTGACCCAATGGTCAGCTGGGCAGGCAGTATGCCTCTTGTCTTCTTGATGTTGCCAGAGAAATCACTTACAGTGACTTTTGACTTGATCAAGTCATCAGTGCACTTGCCAAGCTTTTTCAATGATGAGTAGGGAATAAGATTCACTGTTGCACCATTATCAACAAGTACCCTGTTGATTGGGATGCCATCAGCATGAACCTTGATATACAAAGACTTGATGTGGCAAGTATTTGTTTCATCAGGTTTGGTGAAGATCATTGCTTTGGTATCATCTGAGTTGTTGCCCCCCGAGTCTTCTTCATTCCCTGAGGGGATTTCAATGACGTCTTCACTCTCCTGGGGAGAGGGTGGTTCAAATGATTCCACTCGCTCCTTTAACTTATGATCAGACCAAAATCATACATCTCTTATGGTCATTTTGTTATGCTTTTTTAGTGTTTTATGCTTGATTATGCCTTATATTGGTCATATTTGTGTTCATAGGTGTTGACAAGAAGAAAAGTGCAAAATCATCAATTTTGTACCTTTGTAAAGCCTTTTTGGATGATTTATGACACAAATATTTTCCAAGGAAGTTTTGGATGAAGAATGAAGCCATCATGTTCGTGATTGAAGAGCTTGAAGAGTCAATTTTATGCTTATCAAAGTGATAAAGTTGATTGCTTGGTGTTTTCAAGGCAAACGAGCAAAGACAAGTTCAAGGCAAGAAGACATGTCAAGGTGATGAGCTATGACACAGCCCATCTGGGTTATCAGGCGAAACACATGGGTCTTCAGACAAACCATGTGGGCACCCAGCTGGAGTCGTGACACTGCCAACCTGGGTTCTCAAGCAAACCACATGGGTGCTCAAGGCAACCATGTGGGCGCCCAGGTGGAGTCGGGGTCCTTGTTCCGCGTGCGCCCAGCTGCCAGCGTCGACACTCCCATGTCACTTCCTCTTGAAGTTACTTCAATACTTTCCAAATTTGGCGACAGTTCGGGAAAACAGCCATAACTTTTGATCCACAGCTTTAAATGAGGCGTATGAATATGCGTTGGAAAGCTAACTCCGAGGGCTACAACTTTTGTGTTTTGATTGAAGCCCAGATCTGACGTTTTCATGGATGAAAATGCCCCTGAAGTATGCAGACAGAATCTATCTTGGGCCTGACTTGCGTTTTTGATCAATTGAGCCCATATAACTTATTTGGGTCAGCTAGATATGGAGAACAGCCCAGAACATCCCTAGGGTTAGTTTAAGTCATCTAGAACTCTAAATTAAACCCTAGGCAGCCCCCTATATATACCCTCTTATCCTAGAACCCTAGCACATACATAGAAAACAACTTACACACATACAATTTGCGGTTTTGAAGAGGAGGCCGCCGCCTCCCTCTTCTTTTCCTATTTTCTTTGTAAGTTTTCCAGCCTCTCATGGGTTGGAAACAATCCATGAGTAGCTAAACTCTTATACTTCTTTTCCTTAGGTATTTTTTATCAATAAATCTATGGTGAGACTTTTGTTCTTAATAATTTGATTTTTTTGTTTGAATATGTTTCTAATCCCTGTGCTTCATCTTATGTGTTCATATTTTGATTGATTTGGTGCGCAACTTATCTTGAGATTTATGAATGCTATAGTTAGATTCAGTTGGCTTGAATTAAGTCGATGTTGGTCCAAGTGACAATTGTTAATTCTAGGAGTCCTAGGTTCAATGGGATTATCAAATCTTGTTGAAATCTATAAGCCGAATTGCAAATAGATGTAGATGAGTTTGGTATTGATTTATCATGCATGCAGAAAAGTAGATCTTAATGCTTTCTCTATGATTCTTCCCACGGGGATGCTTGATTAGAAACAATAGAAATTAGTTTTGGCAAAGATGCGAATGAAGTTTTATTAGCATGTTGGAAGGTTGAGTATTCCTCTCCTATACCGATTATTCAAGTGGAGTTGTTTAAGATGTTAAGAGGATTACTTTATTCCAATGAAAATTGATGTCTACGTCTTAGGCTATATATCGATTTGGGGTAATTTATGATTCTTAATTGATTGCAATTTAAGTCAAATTAATGCTTTGTGTCCATGATCCATGATTTATTTGATCAAAATAATTACCTAAAGGAGAAGAAGTATGTTTTTAATCCATTATTTTTCATAAACTATTTTCTAGATCTTTAGTTTAATTTTATTTTATTGTTTTCTAGTTTAATTTGTCTATTTTGAAAAACCCATAAAAATCCCCTTTGGTAAGACTTTCTTTAGTGTGATTTGGATTTAATTTGTTTCCACCTTCTCTGTGGGATTCGACCCCTGCTTGCCCTAGCTATTAGATATTAGTTTGTGGGGATTTATTTTGTGATTGCTCAACGACTCGATCACAATTTTGTCGCCGTTGCCGGGGAAGGAAGGACGCAACGAGAAGATTGAAGACAAATTACTACCTAAGAATTTCTTACCCTTATCTATTTATTTTTTTTCGTTATTTTTCTTAGTTACTTTTAATTGTTGAATTTTTCGTTTAAGGTTTTTTTTTGGAGTTGTATGCTAAATACAAGGAGTAGTGGTACTAAAAACTTGGAATTCAATCCTGAGCCTGAACGTACACTCTTTACACTAAGGAGGGAGAATTTGACTCGAGAGCAAGGAGGAGATTCGTGAACACCAAGTTCTCAATCTAGCTCTCCACGTTCCACCACTTCTTCTTCAACTTTGGAACCACCCCAAGAGAAAACATGGCCAAAAGAGACAAAAACAATGCTAGGACTTTGAGGGAACTTGCTGCCCCAAACGTGGTTACTCAGCGCTTAGCAATTCAATATCCAACCAATGAAGAAAATTTTGAGATCAAGTCTGGATTCATTCAGTTATTGCCAAAATTCCATGGTATGCCTGGAGAAGATCCACATCGACATCTCACTGATTTTCAAATTGTTTGTTCATCCTTGAAGATGCAAGGTATTTCTGAGGAGCAATTCAAACTTAGAACTTTTCCTTTTACCCTTATGGATCGTGCAAAGGATTGGTTGTACTACATGCCTAGTGGTTCAATCACTTCTTGGACGAGCATTAAGAAGATGTTTTTGGAGAAATTCTTTCCTGCTCATAAAGTATCAAGCATACGAAAGGAGATAAGTGGAATAAGCAATCCCAAGGCGAGACAATGTACGAGTTTTGGGAACGTTTCAAGAGATTGTGCTCAAGTTGTCCAAATCATCAGATCCCTGAGCAATTGCTAATTCAGTACTTTTATGAAGGTTTACTCCCATTTGATAGATCTTCACTCTGCAAGTGGAGGGGCTTTCATCGACAAAACTCCACCAATGCTTGGACTTTGATCGAGAACATGGCTGCAAAAACACAACAATTTGGTACTCGCAAGAGTTGTGCACAAAAAGATGGAAACATAAGAAAGATCAATGAAGTCTCAACCCATTCACCTACATTGGAGCAACGTGTTGAAGAGACAAATCAGCAAATTGCTTTGCTCACTGATTTGTTCAAATCGAACTTTTCAAGTATGCCAAAGGTTTGTGGATTTTGTTCATTAGGACATCACACGGATAGGTGCCCTAGTTTGCTCGAAGATGATGTTGAAGAAGTCAATGCTTTAGGAATGCAAGAGGGATTTCAAAGGAAGCAAGAGCCATTTCCAAGAAGTTACAATTCTTATGGGAACCAAGGTACTTACCAAGCAAGGCCATACAACTATCCAAGGCCTAATTTTCAGCCATCCTCACATTATTTTGAAGGAATGCAACAAATGAAAGAGACCATGGAGATCATAAAGAAGTAAATAGGTCAATTGGCAAGTGATGTGAGTGAGCTCAAAGCACAAAGCCAAAACAAGATCCCATCTCAATCAAAAGTGCCTCCTAAGGAAATTGTGAATGCTATTACCTTGAGAAGTGGAAAGGAGTTGGAAGAACCATATCCAACTAAGCCCGCAATGGATGAAGGGACAAGCAAAGAACGAAGATGAATTGCATGTGCTAGTGGAAGAAGTCGAGATTGCAGATGAAGCCAAGGAAACTTCTATTGTCAAGCCCAAATTGGATTCAAAGAAGGAGCCTTTTCCAATGAAATTGAAGAGATCAAAGAAAGAAGATGATGATCAAGACATCTTGGACATTTTTCGAAAGGTTGAGGCCAACATCCCACTTCTTGATGCAATTCAACAAGTGCCAAGGTATGCAAAGCTTCTTAAGCAATTGTGTACAAACAAGAAGAGGTTACAAGGTGAGTTGAATGTTGGAGCAACAATTTCTGCTGTTTTGCAAAAACATTTACCTCCTAAATGCAAGGATCCAGGTATGTTTTCAATTATATGCTCAATTGGAAATAATATCATTGAAAATGCTATGCATGACTTAGGAGCATCTTTAAGTGTTATGCCTTATTCTTTCTATCAAACTTTAAATATTGGTCCTTTAAAATACACTGATGTTGTTCTTCAATTGGCTGATGGATCTTTGGTACATCCCAAAGGTGTGCTAAAGAATATTTTAATTAAAGTGCAACATTTAATTTTTCCTATTGACATTTTTGTTATGGAAATGGAAGGAGAAATGATTGAGCTAAATTAGACCCTATTTTTATGGCTATTTTACTATATTTTTAGACCCATTTATGCTTAATTATATGCTATTTTATTAATATTTGTGTTTTTAGTCTTTAAGTGATGTGAAATTAAGAAATTGTTATTTTTCACTACTTTTGGAGCTATTTTGATGACTTTTTACACAGATTTGAGCAAAGCAATTTTGAGCATAGATTTGAAGATTCGAAGTTCGTGTTTGAAGACTCATTGAAGACTTATTTGGAGATTTGAAGACTTTGAAGATTTATTTCAAGAGGAAGAATTGAAGAATTGGAGCTTTAATTGAAGACAAGCCATGGATAAACCCTTAAGCTTTGGTATTTATGGATAATTTATATGGGAAAATACTCAGCCCATATAAGATATTAATTGGAATTAAAATCCCAATTAATAACTCCTAAATCCAAGAAAATATCCAAATCCCGTAGATTCTCGATTCTAGTCCCAACAGGATTAGGATTCAGGCGCAGTTTTGGTAGAAAAAACATAACTTTCTGCTCAGACCTCCGATTGAAGCCCATGAGTACTCGTTGGAAAGCTAACTCCGAGATCTACAACTTTCCTTTGAAGTCCAAGACCCAGTTCTGCCGTTTTCAAGCCCAAAAATGCCGTCGAAATTTCTGCACGAATTCAGCAAAATTTCAGGATCCTATTTTAACTTGGATTCTACTCTAGGATGACTTTTAATCTAACTTGGACTCCAAGTTAGACCCTAAACCGTCCTAGACTCCTTTCCAAGTTAGGATTGGAATTCTTATGGTTATTTCCATTATAAATAGCCACCTCCTGTAACACAAACCACACACATAGATATTTTCTTTTCTTCTAGTTTTAGGCAAGGGTGCCGCCACCCCCTATAGCCATAGGGAGGTGCGGCAACTCTAGGTTTTTAGCAAGGAGATTTTTGCCCCTTCTAGTTCTGTAAGTACTCTTATGCCGCTCATGGATTTTCCCAAATCCATGAGTAGCTAAATTCTTATACTTTTAATCCTTTGGTGAATTCAATCGATTGATATGGTGAGATTTCTATACTTATAATTTGGTATTTTATTTTTGATAGATAGCATGTTAAACTCTGTTTTATTCCATGACCTTGATTTTTATTGATTTATGCGGCCGATAAATTGATAATTTGAGAGATCTATTGCTAAGTCAGGCGGTACAGTTAACCCTCGAGTCTGGTTGTTTGGTAGCGAATCGTTGACGACTAACCTCGCTTCGATGAGTTTCTCATGCCAGTAATTGGATTTTATCTAATTGTTGTATGGTTTTATTTGTTAAGCATGTGTGAAAGAACTAATTAAATAGTTGATCTTAATGCTTTGTTGCTTGGTGAATCTTTAAGCCTTAACCGGTAATTGATTTGTTAAGTTAGCAATAGGAGTAATTTAAGTCTTAACCGGTAATCTTATCTAAATAGCATGTTAGGTTTTTCCTAGACCAGTTATCATCAAGGATTTAATATTGAATTCATCTTTTAAATCAAGGACCCATATTAAATTTGATTGTTTTCTACCATTGGAGAAGAAGTATGCTTCAATTATTGTTTTCTTTCTTATTTGCTATAGTCTTAGATTTAATTTACTTTGCTTTGTTTTCTAGTATAATTGTTTTCTGTTTAATTGCTTTCTTTCAACCTCTGTTTTCTGTGTTTTGTTTTGAGATATTTTAAGGATTGTATCTTAGGATAAAGTCTACATCCTTCTCTGTGGGATCGACCCCTACTTGCCCTATCTACTATAGTTAGGATTTTGTGGGGAATTATTTTTATGATTGCTGACGACCGATCAAGAAATTAGAAAGGATCAATGCTCTCTCTTATTAGGAAGACCTTTCCTAAGGACCTCTCACACCAAGATCGATGTTTTCGATGGTTCATTGACAATGGAGTTTGATGGTGAAGTTATTCATCCTAAAATTTCATCTAATTTATCTTTAAAGACTAATGATTTTGTTTGTGTACTGCAAAAGTGGGTAAAGAAAGAGTTAGGTGAAGCATCTTCAACCATGACAAGAGAGCAAATTGCAAAGGGGAGACAAAGGATTGCAAGTTTTCGACAACGCAAGGATGAGAATTTTTACCTAGCTTGGGAGAGATTCAAGAAACTTTGCGACGATTGTCCTCAACATGCCATACCTCAAGGAATTTTGATCGAATATTTCTATCAAGGATTAGGAGTTGATGATCAAATTCTTGTGGATAGCATCAATGACATACCCTTGTTCGATCGTACTTGTGAAGACGCATATGAAGCATTGGAAGCTTTGACTCAAGCAATTGCACCTCCAAGTTGGACAAAGAAGAAAGACAAGGAAAAGCTTGGAGAAAGAGGTGAAATTTCCACCAACACGCGTGAAGATGTCAACAAGGATATGGAGGAAGCTCGAGAGAAGTTACTCAAATTCGAAGAAGCCATACTTGAACTTTTCAAAGCCATGAGTGACACTCTCAACATCATCGTGGACTTATTGAAGGAGCACACTCAACGTTCCTTCACACATGGAGAATAAGAGTCCTTGAGGATGTCTAGCCAAAGACAATAAATGAAGGCGCTACTTGGCAGGCAACCCAAGAAACTAACATCTATTCTTTTCTTTTTAATTTTCTCTTTATTAGTTTTAGATCATTTTGCATTTTCATGTTTTGAATTTTCTTTGTAGATTCAAATTGAGGAGCATTACAAGCAAATGGAGACAAGTGGAGGAAGCACACATGACGATAGCAAATGGAGCTTACGCTTTGCAAAAATAGAGAAGCTTTCTTAACTCCCATTTAATTTAATTTCATATGCTTTGATTGTTGATTGATGCATATTGAGATTGATTGTTTACTCCTTGAATTGAATTGTTTTTCATGCATACCAGTATTTATATATTATTTCATGCATCTCATACATATAGAATCTTAAGTTATAAGAGCCTAAGGTACCTCTTTGATGGTTTTCAAGTGGAATTTTTGATAAGAGATAAGTGTTCTTGGATTGAAAGATTTTTGGGAATCTTTTGCACAAGTTTGGATGATAGTAAGAGTTGAAGTTGGAAGCAAGTTTGGAAGCAAAAATGCAAGGGGAAGCACAAAAGAGCCAAAACCCGATTCCAGATGGTCCCCCAGGCAGATTGCCTGCGCACCCACCTCGGAAGCCATAGCCCCCAGCTGCCCTGCACCAAACCAACACCAGCATAGAGCTCGACTCTAGCTGGGCGCCCAGGCAGTTTGTCTGAACCCCCAGCTAGAAAGCCTGAGCACCCAGATGCCGACCACTGAGCTAGGACAGTGCCGACCATCCAAGTCTCAAGCCGAGCCTCTCAACTCCCAATAGCCACATCCAAATTCTCACACTATAAATACCACCCATCACCCATCTTCAATTCTCCAACACCCATCTCCAACCCAAACCCATTTCATTTTCTTTATACCTTTGTTCACAAATTCACCCACTTTAATCATCAATTTCACTACTTCATCACTTACAAATCATTGCTTTCATCTTTTTATCACCCAAAAACACTTACCCATTAGATTATTCAACACCTTTTCCATCAAATTTTCAAGTTTCGGAGAGGTTGTAGATTTCTTTGGATTTTTGTTTGGAGTGGTTAGAAAGGAGACAAGAGATCATTTTGGAGTTCTTGAACAAAAAAATGATCATTTTGGAGTTGAGTGAAGAGTATTTGAGCATTGGGAAGTGCTACATTGAATCTTCAAGAAAGGTTTTTCAAGAAACCCTACAAGGTTACCTAGTGCCCACCAAGTGTTTGAAAAAATGTCAAGGAGCGTGAGAACAAGAGCTTCAACATCACAAGCCCCACCAAATGAGGAAAAAATGCCGCTTAACCATTCCTTGATGTGCCGCCACCAATTTTTGTTGATAATGATTGTAGAGAGTGGTATGGAGCAAGGTATAACAACTCTTGCATCATAGAGAAAGTACTTCCAACCAACATTGATCAAGAACTTGGAGTTGGCCCCTTGTTTGTCAATAGAGGATGGGAGTCACTTCTTCAAGTGGATGGATACTACTACCTCGATTTGGTGAAGCAATTCTATGCAAATATGGACAAGGATCGTGATGGACATGAGCACACCATCACCACAATGGTGAAAGGTAAATACATTGTGGTTGATGAGGAATATTTGTGTCAATTGCTTGGCTTAAATAATGAGGGTAGTATGTTCTATTTCACTTATGTTGATGGAGAACAAAAGACCGCTACCGAGAGTACATGGAAAAGGAATGATGCTTTGAGAAGATTTAACATTCCTCTTGGTATGGACAACCAAGGTAATAGGGAAGTAAAGGTCAAGTACATGGAACCTAGGGATAGACTTTTGTGTTGTGGATAGCATCAATGACATACCCTTGTTCGATCGTACTTGTGAAGACGCATATGAAGCATTGGAAGCTTTGACTCAAGCAATTGCACCTCCAAGTTGGACAAAGAAGAAAGACAAGGAAAAGCTTGGAGAAAGAGGTGAAATTTCCTCCAACACGCGTGAAGATGTCAACAAGGATATGGAGGAAACTCGAGAGAAGTTACTCAAATTCGAAGAAGCCATACTTGAACTTTTCAAAGCCATGAGTGACACTCTCAACATCATCGTGGACTTATTGAAGGAGCACACTCAACGTTCCTTCACACATGGAGAATAAGAGTCCTCGAGGATGTCTAGCCAACGACAATAAATGAAGGCGCTTCTTGGGAGGCAACCCAAGAAACTAACATCTATTCTTTTCTTTTTAATTTTCTCTTTATTAGTTTTAGATCATTTTCATTTTCATGTTTTGAATTTTCTTTGTAGATTCAAATTGAGGAGCATTACAAGCAAATGGAGACAAGTGGAGGAAGCACACATGACGATAGCAAATGGAGCTTACGCTTTGCAAAAACGAGAGAAGC
>AWUE01012555.1:0-16536 GCA_001974825.2 Corchorus olitorius
ATTGAGGTACAATGTGTCTTTTAAGTGTGGGGGAGGAATTAATCTATTTGAAAGATCCTATTTTTCTATTTTCTTATATTATTGACTAGAGATAAATTTTTCAAAATTTTGAAGAAAATTGAAATTGATTTTGTATTTCTAATAAGTTTTGATTTAATTTCCATGAGTATAGTCTTGTGTAATACTAATTTGGTTTAAATACAATTGAAAATATTTTTCAAATTTTCTTATGTATAATTTCATTCTTTGATTGAGAAGTGTAATTATAAGGTTTTTCATACCCAAAAATGGTTTGAAAAGTGTATTACTTCTAGAACTTGTGTTGAATCTTGTGTACATGTATAGAAGTATGTCATGGATATGTCAAAGACAAAGTGTGGGGGGTATGAAGGGTAGCTAAAATCTTTTTAAAAGAAGTGTTTTAATGAAAGAGGAGAAGAAATACTTCTGATCTTTCCATAGTTGTCACTCTTTAATTAATATATATATATATATATATATATATAATAAAAATAACAATAAGGTTAGTAACCTTAAAAGAGGATTAGAGGCATGGATTGTGGAAGTATTGTCCCTCTGAAGAAAAAAAAAGAGTGTTAGTAACCTCAAAAGAAAAAAGGGAGTTAGTAACCCCTAAATCATGAATACTTCTAAGGTTAGTAACCTTGTTTTCTTAAAATGTAGTCACCCTTTTTAAACCCATTCTAATTTTTGATGAATATCCATGATATTACTTTTTCTTTGGAGATAGATGTATATACAAGTTTATGGTAAGTTTTCCTTGTCAAAATCATCAAAGGTATGTTGATCTTAGACCTTACATTATTGATTGGAGTGATTTTATGCATAGTTGATTTGAATCTTATGGTCTTTGTATTTTTACTAACTTATATTGCATTTGATTAGAAAATGTAGATTAAATTCTTAATTTGTTAGAAGTACTCTGTTCTCTAAAGTTTGATGTTTCTAGTCAATATTTTCATAATGTTTGTGGGTGTCGTTCTAGTTAAGAAAACCCTCAGGTGACATCACACCTCCTAAGTACCTCTATCAGTCTTAGGTTGAAATGGCTTGCGTCACGAGCTAAGTGCCGCCGTACACCTACGAAAGTGGAATTAATAAATTGTTTAGTTTAGGACTAACTTTTGTTTTCTTAGGATTTTTAACACTAGTTTGTTAGGGACTAACAAAGCTTAAGTGTGGGGGAAATATGATCAGACCAAAATCATACATCTTTTTATGGTCATTTTGGTATGCTTTTTGAGTGTTTTATGCTTGATTATGCCTTATACTGGTCATATTTGTGTTCATAGGTGTTGACAAGAAGAAAAGTGCAAAATCATCAATTTTGTACCTTTGTAGAGCCTTTTAGGATGATTTATGACACAAATATTTTCCAATGAAGTTTTGGATGAAGAATGGAGCCATCATGTTCGTGATTAAAGAGCTTGAAGAGTGAATTTTATGCTTATCAAAGTCATAAAATTGATTGCTTGGTGTTTTCAAGGCAAAGGAGCAAAGACAAGTTCAAGGCAAGAAGACATGTCAAGGTGATGAGCTATGACACAGCCCATCTGGGCGATCAGGCGAAACACATGGGTCTTCAGACAAACCATGTGGGCACCCAGCTGGAGTCGTGACACTGCCCACCTGGGTTCTCAAGCAAACCACATGGGTGCTCAAGGCAACCATGTGGGCGCCCAGGTGGAGTCGGGGTCCTTGTTCCGCGCGCGCCCAGCAGCCAGCATTGACACTCCCATGTCACTTCCTCTTGAAGCTATTTCAATACTTTCCAGATTTGGCGACAGTTCGGGAAAACAGCCATAACTTTTGATCCAGAGCTCCAAATGAGGCATATAAATTGTGTTGGAAATCTAACTCCAAGAGCTACAACTTTCGTGTTTTGAACGACGCCCAGATCTGACGTTTTCATGGACGAAAATGCCCCTGAAGTCTGCGGACAGAATCTATCTTGGGCCTGACTTGGGTTTTTTTATCAATTGAGCCATATAACTTATTTGGGTCAGCTTGAAGATATGAAGAACAACCCAGAACGTCCCTAGGGTTAGTTTAAGTCATTTAGAACTCTAAATTAAACCCTAGGCAGCCCCCTCTATATACCCTCTTATCCTATAACCCTAGCACATACATAGAAAACAACTTACACACATACAATTTGCGGTTTTGAAGAGGAGGCCGCCGCCTCCCTCTTCTCTTCCTATTTTCTTTGTAAGTTTTCCAGTCTCTCATGGGTTGGAAACAATCTATGAGTAGCTAAACTCTTATACTTCTTTTCCTTAGGTATTTTTGATCAATAAATCTATGGTGAGACTTTTGTTCTTAAAAATTTGATTTTTCTGTTTGAATATGTTTCTTATCCCTGTGCTTCATCTTATGTGTTAATATTTTGATTGATTTTATGCGCAACTTATCTTGAGATTTATGAATGCTATAGTTAGATTCAGTTGGCTTGAATTAAGTCGATGTTGGTCCAAGTGACAATTGTTAATTCTAGGAGTCTTAGGTTCAATGGGATTATCAAACCTTGTTGAAATCTATAAGCCGAATTGGAAATAGATGTAGATGAGTTTGGTATTGATTTATCATGCATGCAGAAAAGTAGATCTTAATGCTTTCTCTATGATTCTTCCCAGGGGGAGGCTTGATTAGAAACAATAGAAATTAGTTTTGGCAAAGATGCGAACGAAGTTTTATTAGCATGTTGGAAGGTTGAGTATTCCTCTCCTATACCAATTATTCAAGTGGAGTTGTTTAAGATGTTAAGAGGATTACTTTATTCCAATGAAAATTGATGTCTACGTCTTAGGCTATATATCGATTTGGGGTAATTTATGATTCTTAATTGATTGCAATTTAAGTCAAATTAATGCTTTGTGTCCATGATCCATGATTTATTTGATCAAAATAATTACCTAAAGGAGAAGAAGTATGTTTTTAATCCATTGTTTTTCATAAACTATTTTCTAGATCTTTAGTTTAATTTTATTTTATTGTTTTCTAGTTTAATTTGTCTATTTTGAAAAACCCATAAAAATCCCCTTTGGTAAGACTTTCTTTAGTGTGATTTGGATTTAATTTGTTTCCACCTTCTCTGTGGGATTCGACCCCTACTTGCCCTAGCTATTAGATATTGGTTTGTGGGGATTTATTTTGTGATTGCTCAACGACTCGATCAACTTAGCAGAAAATGTGCATGGTAGAGTGATGGTAGTATGGTTAAGATTAACCATGAACTGTCCAAAGGCCATTGAATCAACAGATTTGTTGTCAAAGTCCTCAGCAGCTAATGTTTCCTCTTCACTCATGGCGACAGGCCTTTCTCCCAAACTCTCATCACACATGTTCTGATTAGATGAAGTTGGTATGGCATCCTCCATGTGGGTGGCGCCATTATCCTCCCAGTGTGGAGTCCATAGACTTTCATCTTGGTCTCCTGGGGTCTTGTCTACTTTCAAGTTGAGCTCTTCGATGATGACCCACCTAAGGAGTTGTCTAGCAGCATCATCTATGGCTTCTTGTCTTTCGAAGAGAACGTTTTCAGCTTTAATATGTTCTATCCTCTCAGCTTCAAACTCTTTTCTCTCCTTATTTAACTTTGCTTTTTCAAGCAAAATTGATATCTTCCATGGTAGCATGTTCTCTGAGATGTGGAGTAGATCTTGAGTGGCCTCATATGGTGGCCAGTCTTCAAGCCTTCTAGATAAAGCTTCATAAGGAAATTTATTGTAGTATGAGTCATTGTCAATACTACGGATCTCGAAGTTATCATCTTCTCCATCTTCATCTCCTATGGCGAATGCTCTCATGGCTAGTATTCTATAGGCAATGACTGCTTCCTCATTGATGGCGCCCTTATCTGCTAGTTCTTGGCAAGAATAATCTTCATTGCCATAAACTATGTCAATTAAGGCTTGCCTTCGATCTTGGAGTTCAACTTTCTTCTTACTTAGCTCAAGTGGTTTTGCTTTGAGCTTTGCTTCTTCAGAAAGGATTTTCTCCTTGAACAGCTTCACTCCCATGTCTGCTAGGTCCATGAGGGATACATCCATCTCGTTGGTAGGTGGTGAGTCCTTTGAAGGTTCATTTCCACTCTCATCAACTTGCATGGTGTCGAATACTTCTTCACTTCGAGTTTTTGCTCTTCTCCAAAGTTCTCGTCTTCTCCAAGTCTTTCTATTCTTTTGAATAGGGTACTTGGGATGTTGAACTCTACGCCACACACCCTTCTGAGTGTTTGATGGTGGCTTGACCATCCTTGGTCGTGCATGGTCACTTCTTAGCTCCATCTCCTTCCTCACAGCTGCAAGGCGATATTCTTCCTTCTTGTGATCCAACCATGGTCTGATCTCACACTTAGTCCTCTTTGGGAAGGACTTAGAATGAATCCTAACTTGTGGCTATTGCTCATGCTCTCTCTTGGAAGACCTTTGCACCTTTTGATGGGTAGATTAGCTGGGATGAGGGGAAGATGGCGCCATTCTTGATGATGACTCCCCATATTCCCTTTTGCTCTACTTAGGAGGAGGAAAAGAAGTTTCTGGCTTGCCCTCCGAGTTAGGAGTGTGCTATGCCTTGCTTTTTTCCTTCTTCTGGAGTGGAGTTTTTGATGAAAACTCTAACTTTCTTTGAACCTTCTTCCTAGAAGAGGTATCAAGCTGTTCCACAGATTCTTCCTCATCCTCAGATGAGAAAAGTTCCAGCTTCCTCCTTGGTGCCTTAAGTCTATCAACGGCTGTGTTTGGATACCAAGGCCGATCTGAATGAACACCCAGAGTCTTAGACTTAGCTTTATCAACCAACTTCTTAGCTTTAGCAGAGTGGTGATGAAACATACCTTCATGTTGAGGGTTGGCTACCAAGGAGGTGCTTGGAGCCAAAGTCGCCCCCTTTGGAGCTGTTGCTCCCTTCTCCTTCTCCCTACTAGCCAGTTGTCCATCCTTTGGGAGGTTGAATGTGACCATGTGTATAGGAGCTGGGAAAGGATTTTTATCAACTCCCATTTCCTTCTTAGGCGCCTCAGGGAACTTCAGGATTCCCTTTTCTATCTTTTCTTGTACTATGTTCTTGAACACAGTACAGTTGTTGGTTGGATGCCTCTAGGAGTCATGGTACTTGCAGTATTCTCTCCCTTTGATGTCCTCAGGTAAAGGAAGGACATGTCCAGGTGGTAACTTGATCATACCAGACTTATGTAGGAAGTCAAAGACTTCATTTGTTTTGAGGTGTCAAATGAGTAAGTCTTGCTTCCATCATAAGGTTTCTTCTCTGCTTGTCTCTAATACATAGCAGCAAACCTCTCTTGGGTCTGAGGGTGTCCAACTCCTGTCTTCACGAGACATGGACACTCAATAGGACGATCTGCCTTAGCCTCATCAATTCCAAGTTCAAAGTTTGGCTCTTGATAGTAAGTTCCATAAGATGAACTTCTTCTTTCATTTTCCTCTCTTAAGAGGGTTTCATACCTTGTTACCTTAGTTGACATCTCGACGAAGTCTCTGAAGTGAACTCCTTCGCACTTCTTTCGAAGTTCTATGTCAAGTCCATTCTGAGCTAGGCACACAAACTCTATCTCATGGAGAGGTGTGAGACATCTATTCCTTAGCTTCTTGAAACGAGCTAAGTACTCCTCAGCTGACTCCCCTTTTCTTTGGTAAAGGCATGACAGGTCAGCCATGGAGACCTCAGGTTCAGTTCTGTAGAATTGTGTATGGAACAACCTCTCCATCTCCTCCCAAGTTCTCACTGAGTTGGGTGGTAGGTTGATGTACCAAGTAAAAGCTACTCATGTGACAGAGTTAGGAAACAGGCGAAACTTGTGGTAGCCAGAGTTAGCTTCTCCACACTCTACAGTGAAGGGAGCAATGTGTTCCAGATTCGTCTACTCACTAGAAGTACCAGAGAAGCTTCTGAAGTCAGGAACCTTGTATCCACGAGGTAGATGATAGATTCTATCATACTCCTCAAGATAAGGCTTCTAGAACTTGTACATCAGCAACTTGAGGAGGATGGCGTGGAGCAGGATGGCGTTGATGACCATTCCTTGCGCCATTGCCATTACCATTCCTCACATGAGGTGGTACATAGGCTACAACTCGAGGACCAACTGGTTGACTTCCTCTTCCACATTGTCAGGGGCATGATCTGTAGCCTCCTGGTGTCTAGGGATGAGATCAGCTTCATTCTCACCCCTTACTGCTCCCTCCCTAGGAGGTGGTAAGTTATTATTACCAACTACCTCCACTTGAGGTGGAACTCTCACCTGGTTGGCACCATGTGGTGCCATAGGTGGAGGGAGAAGTGCAGGCGGGTTGACTTGTGTCGGATCTTGGGCTACATGTTGGATCTGCCCCCCGAGTCTATCTTCTACTTGACCAATCTGAGCCAGGATGTTCTCACGGTCTTGAATCATCTGCTCTTTAAGTGAGTCATTAGCCTCCTTAAGTTAGTCATGAGATCTATTCATCTGATCCATAGATCTCATAAGCTGTTGCATCCTGCTCATGTGCCAAGGAAATTTCATTCATGGCTTCAGTGAGATATTGCAACAAGATCTTTGAATCAGACTCCAAAGGTAATTGTGAAGGATCAGCCACTGATCGGTCGTCAGCAATCATAAAAATAATTCCCCACAAAAACCTAACTAAGTAGATAGGGTAAGTAAGGGTCGATCCCACATAGAAGGTTGATAGACTTTATCCAAAGATACAATCCTTAAAAATCTCTCAAAAACAATATATAAAAGCAGAGGGTTAAGAATAACAATTAAAAATAAAACAATTAACTAGAAAACAAAGCAAAGTAAATTAAATCTAGATCTATGGCAATTAAGAAAGAAAACAATAATTAAAAAGCATACTTCTTCTCCAATGGTAGAAAACAATCAAATTGATAATGGGTCCTTGATTTAAAAGATGAATTCAATATTAAATCCTTGATAATAATAAATCTAGGGAAAACCCTAACATGCTATTTAGATAATATTACTCGATTAAGGCTTAAATTACCCCTATTGCTAACTTAACAAATCAATTACCCGATTAAGGCTTAAAGATTCACCAAGCAACAAAGCATTAAGATTAACTATTTAATTAGTTCTTTCACACATGCTTAACAAGTAAAACCGTAAAACAACCAGATAAAATCCGATCACTGGCATGGAAAATCCATTGAGCGTCTATTAAACGTCATCAATGCGCTACCAAACAATCAGACTCGAGGGTTAACTGTTCCGCCTGACTTAGCAATCGATCTCTCAAATTATCAATTTATCGGCTGCATAAATCAATAAAAATCAAGGTCATGGAATAAAACAGAGTTTAACATGCTATCTATCAAAAATAAAATACTAAATTATAAGCACAAAAATCTCACCATATCAATTGATTGAATTCACCAAAGGATTAGAAGTATTAAGAATTTAGCTACTCATGGATTTAGGAAAATCCATGAGTGGCATAAGAGTACTTACAGGACTATGGAGGGGCGAAATCTCCTTGCAAAATACCTAGGTATGCCGCACCTCTCTATGGCTAGAGAGGGTGGCGGCACCCTTGCCTAAAAACTAGATCTAAAGAAAAATAGATGAAGAGAAAATATCTATGTGAAAAATATGTGGGTGTGTGATTTGTGTTACAGGAGGTGGCTATTTATAGTGGAAATAACCATAGGAATTCCAATTCTAAGTCGGAAAGAGGTCTAGGACGGTTTAGGGTCTAACTTAGATTCTAAGTTAGCTTAAAAGTCTTCCTAAAACAAAAATCCTAGTCCAAATAGGATCCTGAGAAATCCTGAATTCGTGAAGGGACTTTGACGGCATTTTTGGGCTTGAAAACGGCAGAAATGGGTCTTGGACTTCAAAGGAAAGTTGTAGATCTCGGAGTTAGCTTTCCAACAAGTACTCATGTGCTTCAAACAGAGGTTTGAATAGAAAGTTATGATTTTTCTACCAAAACTGCGCTGAATCCTAATCCTGTTAGGACTAGATCCGGGAATAAGCGGGAATTGGATATCTCCTTGGATATAGACAGCATTAATTGGGATTTCAACTCCAATTATGGGTTTATATGGGCTGAGTATTTTCCCATATAAAATATCCAAAATTCCTTAGCTTAAAGGCTTATCCATGGCTTGTCTTTAATCCTTCGCAATTTAAGCTCCAATCTTCAATTCTTACTCTTGAGATAGTTCTTCAAAAGTCTTCAAATCTTCAAATTATCTTCAATAAATCTTCAAACATGAACTTCGAATCTTCCAAATCTATGCTCAAAATTACTTTGCTCAAATCTTTGTAAAAAATCATCAAAATAGCTCCAAAAGTAATGAAAAACAACAAATTCTCAATTTCACATCACTTAAAGACTCAAAACACAAATATTATCAAAATAGCATATATTTAAGCATAAATGGATCCAAAAACATAACAAAATAGCCATAAAAATAGGGTTGTTTTTAGCTCGATTAGCCACGTTTTTTCTTCTAGTTTGCATGCCATGGCTAGATCTACCTTCATCAACCTTAGGTGGCATGTTTGCCACTTGGTAGAACTTAGAAAGAAGAGAAAATAAAAGAAAAAGTAAATCATTGACAAAGAAGTTGTAAGGAACTGGATCTGGTGCGCGGAGCAGCAGATTAGAAGATCAGAGCGATTGTGGGGACTGGATCAAAGTCATACTGGAGCATTTAAATCATTGGATCTGTAGCAAACTACTTTCCATAATTGGGCCTTCCTCTACTTTTTTAACTGGATCAGATCTGTGAGATCTGTTCTGGATTGAAATTGAAAGAAAATAACAACTTGATTGTTATTTATGAAAGAGAAACACGTGTACAGTGTTTTTGTGTCCGGAGACAAGATTGAAACAAGGGAAAACACTAAAGGAGTGTTTGAATGTCCTGAGACAAGATCTAAGCAAGGAAAACTTGATGAACGAGTAAGAACTCGTGATGAACAAGAGTGAAAATGGCGTAGAGCCAGAGAGAAAATAAGCACAGAGCTTGGTTTTTTTGCGCGGAGCAAGTTTGTAGATTCAGGAGCTGGTTTTTGATTTCTCGGGAGAAATGTTTGAGATGCGGAATCCTCTAAGAGCTTGGAATGGCCTCCCTTTATATAGAGGGCGGCATCGGCTTTGCATTTAATGGGCTTGCCATGCTGAAGAAGGTGAATTCCTCCTCCTAGGTAGATGACAGCCTCCAGGAAGGTGCAGTGAAGCTTCTTTGTCCTTCTGATTGCTTCCAACTACAGGGGGAGAGGGAAAAGTAGATGCTAGGGCGCCACTTCTCTTGGATGGGAGATGGAAATCTTCCTCCTGGGTGGTTGATGAATAATTTTTCCTTCTTCCTATCACACATCAGCATGCCTTTGTTGCTTCTTTTGTGCTGAAATCAACTAATTTGACTAAGTAGTGGCCTACTGACATCATGAATTAGACTTTGAACACTAAGGTCATGAAATTACTCATACTTAATCATGTTTAGCTCTTCAAATCATGAAAATAACAATTAGTTAAGAAAATGGCCTAAACCAGGGTGAGAAAGCCAAGTGTCCTTAACTGAGAAGAATGCAAAAGTTGCAAACGAACTCGGAATAAACCAAAATTTCACCTGTAGGCTTAGATTATCTCGATAAGGCTATGGAAAAAATTCCAAGTGAATTCAAACTCTCTATCATGCTCGATTTGGTTTCACTCCCCAGAATGTCCTTAACTGAAAACCGGGCATAAGTTTTTACTCCGAAGTCAGAATAAGATGAAATTTTACCAAGATGATCTGCATAGCCCAAGGATCATCATGGTATGATCGTTGGTAGAAATCACAGCCTCTAGCCTTCTTAATTGGCTAATTTTACCATTTTGTCCTTAATTGAACAAAATGCAAAGTTGTAGTTTCGCCTCCCAAGGAGGGGAAAAGGCTAGGCGATTTCTCCATTATGGTAGGTCGACTATATTGAGGAGGTGTGAGGTTGAAAATCTCATGCCTCTCTGACGTACGTAGATGTTTCTCTTGTTGACAAACTTTAGCTCTCTGCCTCCTTCCTGCAAGAAGAGAAAAATTACTCTCATCAGGGAGGAGGGCGGCCTCTCCTCTACATAGGAGACGACTTTGGGCCTTCTCATCATGTCCATGAGGTATTTTTCATCTCATGGGTAGATGATAAGCAACTTTCCTTTTTTTACTGTTTGCCTCCCTAGTAGGCAGCAATATTAAAGGAAACTGCTTCTGTTTTATTTTCTTTGCCACTCTCCTAGGTAGGGGCGGCATAGATGATGATTTTAACAATACTTATTCAGAAAAATAAATATTATTTATTTAATAATTAATAAATTTCAGCCCCTGCAATAAATTATAAGATTTTCCTAATTCTATTAGAACTAGGGTGGTGTAGAAACCTAGTTTCTTTAGGATTTTTTATTTAATCCTGACCACACATCTTAATTATATTTATGTGAAGACCAATTTACCCTCAATTGTAAATTGAGGTATAAACATGAACAAAAAAGAATCAAATAAAAAATTACCTACAACTACGGATAATTTCTTGGTTGTATGGGCATTTTACAGTGTTGTGACTGTTGATGATTACTTCTTGTTTCAGGCTGCCTTGGTTTTTGGTTTCCATGTACGAGAAAACCGATGAATCCTTAACTCCAACGTTTACAAAGTGGGATACTTGTTGTTGTGATGATATGTTTGTAGAAGGTGGAGTATTGGCTGCAACAGCAAACATTTATTTTATACTAGTAAATCTTGCAGGATCATTTATCGTATGTGTGGGATTAGTGTTTTTTTTTTTTTGTGGTTCTTTGGCATATAGAATAGCTGCTTTCGATATCAATTACAAAGGGAATATGATCTTAAGCTATGTGTTTAACATTGTCATTTTTAATGTAAGTAAATAAATTTAAAGACCATCAATTTTCTCTAGTTAAGTGGTAAATTTGTGATATCTAGTTCAATCGGGGAAAATCCTTCCTTAATTAGTAAATCTTATTCATTTTTTTTGTTGGACTCTTGCTCTCTTTTCTTTAGGTCAATTTTAAATTCATTTGGGCCATAATAGTTTAAGTCTCTTGGGCCGACTTTGAAATTCTCTACAGTCCAATTCTATTAAAAAAGAAAGAACTAATTATGGGATTCATTTTAACAGATTTTTCAATACAATAAAAATTAATCTAAATGGGCCTGATGGTCACGTGACCCACTCTCGTCTCTTATCCACCTTTTCCTTCTCCCTAATTCCCATTTTTAGCTCCAAAGCCACCTGCAAAGGTAAGAAAGAGGGAAATTGACAAGCTAAATGAGATAAAAATGATCAGAATAGTGATTAACCAGGCGTGAGAGCTTAAATTTTGAGGCCAGTTTTATCGTGGCACATGCAAAACAGAGGAGAGTTGCATTTTCTAGGGACAAAGCAAGAGGATTTGCAGTGGTTAGTCACAAGAAAACAAAGCTCTGGGAAATAAACAACAAGTTAAATTGTGCTTGCCGACTAAGTTTCAAACACTTCTGGGATTTGTCTTAAAATAGGCTCATGTACCAGCTGAAATTTTCAAAAGACAATGCAACTGAAACAAGGGTCGTGGCGAACTTGTTGAAAGGCTTAAGTCTATTTGTAGGAAATCCGCTAATGAAGAGGATTTTGAAGAAGAAGAGGAATATGAACTGGAGAGGGGAAACCGAAATCTACCTTTAAGTACTCATAGGAGGAGAAACGCCTATGGGTGTTGAAGAAAGGGAGGTTGGGAATTTCCACATGAAATTTGATATTTCCTATTTCAGTGGGAATTTGAGTATCGAGAAATTTCTGAATTGGTTACCTGAAGTTGATAATTGTTCGATTACATAGAAGCAACTCCTGAAAGATGTGTTAAAATCTGCATTAGAGAAAAAACGAAGAGGTTATGCATAAAGATTGGTAAGATGAAGATTTTTATATAGGGGATGGTTTGCTTAGCAAATTTATGTAATTAATAACATTTATTATTGATTTTTGAAATTATGCAATTACTTATATAAAATGTAAATTTAGCTTGATTTATGTAAAAACAAATGGTAATGGTAATCTTTTGGAGTATTTATATTTGCCATTTAAAATAATTACTTGTAAAAAGGAAGAATCAAGTCATCATCTTGTTATTTTACAATTCAAAATTACCGGCTAAGTAATGTAAATTCATGCAATGAATCAAAAATACATTTAATTATAACAAGCAGGGCGGCCTGCACTGGCGCTGCAGTCATCTTCTTATTAGGGTTATATTTTTTTAGTTGTTTAAGTCGGTTAGAAAGAAGATATTGCATTGGCTGTAAGTTAATCAGTTAGGAGAAACTCATACATCGAAACAAAATAATTCGCATATATAAAGCAAAACAACATGACCTCTCTTTCATTCTAGAAGTGCATTACCTAAATTCTACTCCATCTCTAGGTAATTCATCAAAATAAAGCTAATATTTTACCCCTCCATCTCAAGATAATTCATCAAAATAAACTAATATTAATTGTTCCTTGAAATGTATGTTGATTATCTAAAAAAACATAGTATGTTGCGGCCATTTTTTTAATCTTGATTGCAATTGTTAAATTAATGAACTCGGGTAGACACATTTACAGCACTAATCCTTTGGAATTCCGGCAGAGGAATTGAACCAGTAAATCCTAATATCCACACACAATCAATATGTAACTAAAACACATTTAATCATAAATATAAAAATAGTAAATTGCAAAAAAGGGCATGTTCGCGCCAAAAAATCTCTTTGGAGATCTTGGTGAAAGGGTACCGAGCGTGCCAATCAATTTTGTCAAAAAATTGATAAAAAGTGCGATGCAAATTAAAAGATCAATTTTGTCTTAAAAGTTGAGAAAAATATGCAAGTAAAAATAAAAGTTCAATTTTATAGTAAAAATTGAGAAAAAGTGCAGTGAAAAGTAAAGGATTGCTTGGAGTGCAGCAAACATAAAATAAATCAAACGAATTACGAGTCCTGAATCAAAGTCACACAAACGTGTTTAAATCATTGATTCCAGATTCAGAAAACATAAAAAGGATTGTTGTAAAAAGGATATTTTCTTGATTCATGAAAGGAAAAATAACAAAGGTTTTGTATTTGATTGCAAAGGAAAAGTAAATACAAGAGATTTCGTGTAAGAACAAGATTGATAATAATAAAAAGAAAATCAAGTAAAGAACTTGATGAACAATATTGAGAAATAAAGATGAAAGCTCTGAGGCTTGTTGGAAAAATGATAAAAGAAGCACTGGGCTTGATTGATTTGCACTGGGCAAGTGTTTTACTCTGAGGAGAGGTTTTTGGAGAGGCTGCTGGAGAGCCTTTTCGTTGGAGGCTGCTCTCTTTATATAGGGGCCGGCCTCCTAGGGTTAGATGCAATCCGACGGTTCAGATTAACTCCCTCTTGATTCTGCATTATCTTCTGAATTTAATTCCTGATGTAAATCCCTTTAATTAAGGAAAATTCAACCAAAACAGCCAAGAGAAAGTCCACCAAGTTTTTGCCTCTTAATTGTGATAATTATCACAATTAATTACTGAATTTTGAATTAAATTGGCTCCAAAAGTCTCAGTGCAGCAAGCAGGGGTGGAAAACCAAGTGCGGAGGAGCCAAATGGTGCTGAAACGGATTCCAAATGCCACGAAACTTTAAACTTGATCAATTGGACATGGGATTAGGCTAAATATCATATCACCATGATCATATGACAAAATCATGAAAAATCGATTAAGGCAATGGCTTAAACCGAGCTAATTTAGCCATACTGTCCTTAATTGAATAAAAGTGAAAAGTTATGAAAATGGACAAACATGGCTAAATTCCTCCAAATAGCATCAATATTACATGAAAACCAAGTTATTGTGCCAATTGGTGAAATCGCCATGCAAAAAATGTCTCGGGATTGAATTCTGTCCTTAATTGCACAAAATGCAAGTTTTCTTTTGGGCTCGGAATGAGCTGAAATTTGGACAGAGTGTTCTTCATAATATTTGGAACAACTTTAATAAAAGACATGTTGCCAAATTCATTCATCTTCAACCTCAATTTCGAAACCCTAATCACATTGTCCTTAATTGAAAACTTGTAAAAAGTTTTACCCGGGAGGGCCCAAATCCGGTCTTAATAGCCTAGACCGGTCAAACCCAATTTGTAGAGTAAAATGGGGCGGTCTTGCTGTGTGAAATTATTTAATTCATTTAATTTCATAAGTTCCATAATTTCCTTAATTTCCATAAGTAATTTGGGAGTAATTAAGGAAATTAAATCAATATTCAACTCTTTCCTTGTTGAATTTGGCCTAGGGTGGACTAAATCCAACCATCCATAGGACTTTAGAGGATTAAATCGTGGCCATCCATTTTGAGCAATTACATGATTACCCTGGGTGTAAATCATGGTATAAACAATGCCCCCCTAATCTTTATTCTTTATTTAAGAATTAAGATTATTAAGAGTTTTAATTGCTCTTAATTCCTCTTTTGCCGCAAGCCTCCTCCTCTTTTTGCTTCATCTCGACGTCGACTTCCCCTTGCTGCTTCCATCGCACCTTCTTCCTTCCTCCAAGCTTGGCTCCATCGACATCTCCATGGCCCCAAAGGACACCAAGTCGTCGGATGGCAACCATAGCCATAGCCGAAGTTCCAAGTCCCATTCGACCAAGGAAAGTTCCCATGAAGATGCTGCTAAGTCCTTTACCAAAGTGAAACATGCTGTTCCGAGTTCATCTCTTCGACATCGAGCCAATGCACCTTCCTCCAATCAACCAAAATTGAAGTCTATGGTGGTACAAGAGAAATCTTCCATCATGCAAGGTAGTTTCTATCCAATTATTGCTCCAATTCTTAAAATTAATTGGCTTGGATTAACCACATAATCTTGCACATAATTGTTAATTTTACTAGGCTAATTCGGCATCCAATTGGTGCCAAAATTGTTGCACTAGTCGGCTTGGTTACAAACCCTAGCCGAATTGATTTTCCTCATGGCGCCAACGCATAATGCTTGCACCTAATTTTGTAACAATTGCCACCAACTTTGGCTTTGTTGTTTCTAATCGAAAGTGGCAGCAAACTATTTTGGCTAAAGCTTTATATTTTGCTTGACGGCCAAATAATAATTGTGGCCATAATTCAACGTTTCATGCGTTTTAGGCTTCAAAGCCTATAGTTTTTCTTCTCCTGGTGCAATTTTCGCACCATTTGCTTTGCCAAATATTGCCACAAGCATTGCTTATTTCGCTCAAAAAAAATCAAACGTGGCAGATTTACCAAAGCTTTGAATTTTTTTTTTAAACACGATGGCTGAATGATCAATTATGGCCATATACCGATTGCTTTGCAATTGAGACTTTTTAAAGCTTCATAGTTTTGCTTCAAACATATTTGCATTATAATCACAAAACTGTAGCCAACGCATATGTGTATACTGCTTGGCAAGCTCAATTTCGTTTTCTGATTCCAATTTTTCGCATGTTGGCCGAATTGCACCAATTGGCCATTGTCTTGATTTCATGCGATTTAGGGCTTGGAAACCTTAGCACTTTGTTTGCCGCACATCATCCCTAATGTCGTACTATAGGGGCTGCAAATTTTGTACCATGCACCATACTTGTTATTTGTTAAGAATTCTAACAAAATTTTCCTTGTGTTGAGTGCAGAGAACAACACAAAGGGTGGTGCAGCAACCAAGGACAAACAGAAATCTCATGGAAATTCCTTGGATGATCTTGAGTATGCACTGGCAATTTCTCATAATCAAATGGAGTATCCTGGTGATTTTATTGCCAATGCATTTATTGGCCAACCCTCTGAAGAAGTGAGCCAATATTTCCCATTGCACCGAAGTGCGCCACTTCCATTCCAACTCAAAAATCATGATTGGGATATGTGGCTTACCAAACCTCCATCTTGGCCAACTGGTTCGAAAGGGTGGCCTGAATGGGTTGACAGAATCGTGCTGCACTGTAGGAAGCAATTAAAGGATCAAGACTTGTTAACCTTTGTTCAGCTCTCCAAGTACGAATTTCATTATGATGGTACTCTTTTGGCTGCACTATCTTGTTATTGGAACAAGTGCTGGAACTCCTTTTTCTTCCCTTGTGGGCCAATGTCTATTACTCTGATGGATATTGCTGCACTTACTGGTCTTCCTTGCCATGGGGATGGCATTTCTAGTGCCATGCCTATTCATCCTAATGAAGAAAACAGTTTCACCATATCTATGCCTAATGGCGTCAAGGCCACTTTCGGAGTCTTCATTGGTGCGTGCGCCAAAACTGGTGATGAACCTCCTAGTGCGGAAGAATTGACAGCCTTCATGTTATGCCTAATTAGCAAATTCATGGTATGTTCTTCTTCAAAAGGTTGCAATCACGAGCATATTAAGTTGGCAAAGATCATGGCTTCTGGTAGAAAACTGGGTCTTGGGCAATTTGTTCTTGGTGCGATATACAGAAGTTTATTTAACCTCTTTGAAGATAAGACTACCTCACCAAATGGTCCTTT
>AWUE01012557.1:0-53276 GCA_001974825.2 Corchorus olitorius
TGAGTATTTTGTAAAGGTTTAGACTCAAATTGGTTACTATAATCCTATATATAAGTCCATGATACCCGAAATCTTTAACCAAGACAAACGGTTAAAAATTACTTGTTACTTTTCAAAATTCTATACAATTTATAAGGGTCTTACCAAAGTATACTTTCAACTTTTCAAACTTTTTATTTGGGAAGCAAAAAATATTCTACCTCTATTGGTTATGGCATAATATATTAAGCGCCTTATTTAATTATGTTAGAAATTCAAGAATATTTAAATATGCTTAGAAATCGAACTAAAAATTGTCTAATTTCTTGGTATATGGTGATGAGTGATGACAAATAAAAAGGAAAATAGGATATGAACTTATAATAAGAAATGGAGGGAGTATTAATTTGGCCTATTTTAGGTCATTAAAAAATTTCATAACATCCACCCTCAAAAAGTTTTATAAACATCCACACTTATATACGTACCATAACTATATAGATCACAAATGAAAGATATTGTGGTTGTTTTTTTTTTTCCTTTTTAATGTAATCAATGGTATTCCTAAATCTTTTTGGTATGAAACTAATCCCTATCCGATCCAAAGTATTAAAGGTTATAATAAAATCCTCCGAATAAATGTGCATCTTGGGATTAAACTTGTATTCCCACCATTATTTCGAAAATTATCCTTATAGGTGGTATTAGTAGTTAACAAAGTGAGTGGGTGAGAGAGAATAGAAACAAAAATAGGAGGAGGTCCGTAAAAGTTTATAAAATTTTTGAATATTGAGTCTTAATCAAGTTTCTTAATCTTGGTTACAGTGAATATGGACTTATATTTTAGGATAGATGGAGTATTAAGAATTATAGTTGTTTCAAAGTCGATGATTCTATGGAGTTATGGATGTATCATTTTGATATAAATAGATTACAATCTGCATATATATATAGTGGGCTATGTCTATGTGCTGGAATCGCATGTATTATATAAACTAAATTTCACCAATGGTCACTGAACTTTGACTCATTTTCCAATTTGTTCACTGAAGTTTAATTTGTTTGTCCCAAATAGGTCACTTAACTTTTTTTTTTGCTACATGTGAACATGAAATTAAATGATAAATATACCAAATGTAGTCACTCTAATATTTTTCATCATTTTTATGAATAAAAAAATAATGTGGCGAACTAATCATATGACACATCTTTCATATTCCACCTTCCATTTCACCTTTTGTATTTTTTTCAATTTTTTCTTTATCAGTTTTCAATTTTTCCTCTTATTTATTTATGTCGTTTATTTTTCCCTCTTCAAAACTTGGAGGCAATGATATTTATTTGCTAGTTTATTTGACAGAATATGTTAGAATAACCAAATTTGATATGCTTTTGAAACTTGAATGATTTGATTGGTAAAAATATAAAATTTAGTGATCTGATTGGAAAATAGATCAAAGATTAGTGACCAATGGTTAATTTTACTCGGATTATACATAAGACGTGTGACGACTTTTCTACATAAATGTCCCATACATGAAATCATGAAGTGCATGAGGGGAGAGGACTGGACATATCTAAATCTACTACTGCAAGTGCATGATCTCCGAATTCAATTCAGATATGACATTGACATGACTCAGTGGACGGATTTTAGGCTAAGTGCATTGTTATGGAAAAATTAATTATTATGGGATACTGGTGACAGCGGGAGAGAAGCTATATATGGCAACTTGGAGTTGGAACTTGGAACCCTTTTAATCGCAAAATTCTTTTTTTTTTTTGGAAAACTTAATCACAAAATTCAGTAATTAATACCAATCGTTTTCTAACCACCTGATGTCTGCCCATCATCATTGACTTCAACCCACCGTTGACTTCAACCCACCGTTGACTTCAACCCATCCTTTTCCTTGCTTTGTTTCCATCTTCCTATGAATATATCACTAAATAGTACTACTACATAGTACTATGACTAATTTTAATCTAAATTATCCATCTAATTTAAAAAATTAATAAAAATTTGACTACTTTTACTTTATTAAATTTAGAAAGAGAAATATATAGTATTAGGTAAAGAGAGAGGATTTTAGTAGTGAAGAGGTCACTTATCCATTCTAATCCATCTAACGGCTCAAATTTGCTTTCCATCAAAACTCCAAAACGTAGTGTTTCATTAAAAATCATTATTCACATCGTGTATTTGCCGTTTGTTTCCTATTTCTTTTTTCTTTTTTTTTCCTCCTTAACAACGATTGATCTAGGTCGTGTATCTGTAACCGTTTCACCATTGTTTAACCGTTTCATCACCGTTTTGGAGCCAAACGGAGCTTAAATGTAAACTCCGTTTCAATCGCTGCTCTAATAATCTCATCTGTACAGTACCTAATCTAATCTGTACAGTGTAATCTCATCTGTACAGTTGCTAAACAGTGTCAATCGCACCACTACCGCATCGCTTTATTAAACGCAGCCACAGACATAACAACAGTTTTCCTTGAATTGCAGAGCAGCTTGCGAATATGAAACCGATGCCATTCCCATTTCTCAACTCTTTCTTTCATAAATAAAGTAAAAAGTTTTGGAGTACATTATTGATTAATGCTACACTGCCTTAATGTAATCCAAAATGTTTTCTTTGAGTTGTATTTATGAATTCAGTTTCATTACCAAATAGCCTCAAACCATATACTACTTTCTGATGTTTCAGGTTCTACTTTCTAAATGCCAACACTATAAAATACAAGAGACAAATTATATAGAAGCTTTCATGTTGTGAAACTTAATTAACAAAAATTGAAGGAGGTTTGAGTCACTTTCCTCTAATCAAAAGAAAAAGAAAAATTGTTAGATTACTTACTATTGCAGAAGTAGTGAGCAGAACCAACCTATTTCACCAACATCTTAGCCTTTACAAAATCTTACAAGCTGCATAGTACTAAATATGTTTTCTTACTACTTCCAAGTCTTCCAAACGAATTGTAATTCAAAAATGTCCCATACCAAGCACTTCAAAAATAGATTAGTCCTCTGCTATACTTAATGTAGGCACAAACAAAATATAGAAGCTGTACAACTACAAAACATATCGAAGGAGATAAAATTCCATTTTAACCACAAATATTTGAGTTTCTTCACCAGAGGAGACATTGATCTAAAAAAATTAAACACAAATATATATAAATAATATATATATATAACTATAAGAAAAACCAAACTGAAGTGGATAAGAATTACCTCAATACTTGTCCACACTCCACATTTCAGTGGCTTTTCATGTTAAATGCATTTGAGACATCACCAAGAATTCCAACTTGACTAAGAAGATCATCTTGTTCCTGACAAAAAAGAACAAAATAGTCATAATATTTTTTTATAAGAAAATGGCAGAAACAGTTATGTATGATGCCATACCAACCTTATTAAATATGTTTTTATCTAAAAATTGAGATGGGACCTCAAATCCACTATATGAATTAGGACTCATTGCATCCTGCATAAACATGTAATGGTTACACTTATACTATGTGAAAAAATATCTTTTTAACTATAATAAATAATATGTATTTACATCTAATTAACAATGATATTAAAGTACCTACCATGAGCATTTCACTAAAATTAGGATGGCTTATGACTTGAGATTCATCATGAGTCCATGCTCTATAATCAGGTATACTAATACCCTAAAACATAATTAATGGGAAAAATATATGTTACTTTAGCGTTTCATCATCAAAATAATAGAAGGTATTCAAATGGCAAGTAAAATTTAAAGCATGAGCAATTTACCTCATAAGAATTAATGAAAGATGTAGGCAAAAGAATTTGGGAATCTACTGCAAATGGAATAGAATTTTGTGCATCAAGATGTCCCATATTTTCCTATACGTATAGCTTAATATGTGTTAAAAGAAGTTAGATATTAAAAACAAACATTAAAAGAAAAAGTAAATTTAATAATTACCTTGTCAAGTTCCTGATATGTTTGTGAATGAGAAGAAAAACTGGAACAAGGTTGAGGATACACATTCTTGGATTTGGAAGAGTGTTGCATTGGGTCTACTTTTTTTCTTCCCCTTACATGGTTTTTTCATTCAAACCCTTGTTCTTCTTTGTAGAAAGCTTTTCATTCCAACTCTTTAACTGAGGCCTACCCTTACAAGAATCTTTCTTTTTAAGCCCTTTTGCTTTGATAGGAGTAGAATTTTCCAAACGATTTTCCTTTTCAGCCCCTTCTAACTCAAGTAAAGATCGTTGACATATTTCTCCATGTTTCATTGCCAACTTTTCCTGTATAATATGTCCAACCTTTTCACTTTTTCAAACAATTTCCTAGGAAAATATATGCTTCCTCATATTCTGATGCTTGAGATGCTATCTTAATCATGTTAGAACACAACCACCTATATCGAGATGCCACTTGTAATTTAGGATCCACCTCAACATCATGTCCATCAAAATCTTGGACATTTCCATCTCTTGCATGTTTAGTCCATCTTTTGAGAATATATCGATCTGGTATTAACTTGATATTCATCAAATCAAGAACTTTCAAAGCATGACTGCATAAAATCCCTTCCATTTTAAACTTCTTGCAACTACATGAAACAGTCATCTCCTCATCATTATATAAAACTTTGCCTACACCAATTTGACCATAAATTGCAACAACATACTCTAGCAATGAATCATCAGTTTCCTTTTTCTCTTCAACGAAAGTTGCTTGAAACTTCTCATACTCATATTGAAATTTATCTAACATGGCAGCAGTATATATTTCACCAGCTTGTTTTAACATAGGCGTTTTCATCTTCAACTTAGGCAACTTTTGCCTCAAATCAAACTCGGATTTTAATTCATTGTACCATTTGTCATTAAGTACTCTCTCAAAGTGCTCAAAAAATTGCACCAGATTCATGTCAAGCTGAAAATGATCCTTCAAACTAGAGTTGAAACTTTCACTAATCTGTGTAGATGAAATTCCAGTAGAAAATGTCCTTTTAACATATCATTCACCCAATTATTATCAGTGAGTTCATGTCTATCTATCATATCTTCCCATGCCTTAAAAAGTTCATTTTCCTCCTCAAATACATAAGCACAATTTTTAAGTTCTTTCGAAAGGCCTGACTCTTCACTAAACTTTGGACCCAAATGTCTTAATGCATTCTCCATCATGTGGAACAAGCAAAGTCTACGATAGGTTTCAAGCATTACTAATGGAATGGCATTTGCCATTGATGCATCTTAATCAGTAAATATTGTATTGGGCTTTTTACCTATTATCAAAATGCAACAATAAATTTTAATTTTCTGATAAGTCATATTTCAATGCTTATTTTGTATGCTATTTTATACTGTTTTTGTGACTAATCATTGCTATGTTCCATAGAATAGTTCATCTTTATGCTTTTAGGATCATTAGGAGCTATTATTTAAGAAGATGAAGATTTGGAGCAATTTTGGAGCTATTTGGAGAAACTACTAATTTTGGCCCATTTAGGCCCATTAGGCCCATGAAGCCCAAAAAAGCTAAATTTGATATCTTGAAGCCCAAATCTGAAGATCTATGGCCCAATGGGATGTTTTCATGGCCAATGAAGAAGTTCAAGTTCAATCAGTATTTATGATGCAGTAATGCAAATAATTCTGATGATGCATTAATCTAAGACCTAGTCAACATAGGAATTCTCATGTGCAGTTTCGGTATAAATTCCATATCTTTTGATCCAGAGTTCAGAAAAATACAAATGATATACCGTTGGAAAGAGGACTCAGAGCTCTACAACTTACTTTTGACCTTGAAGTCTAATTCTGCCGATAAGATGGTTGAAAATGCCGCTGAAGATTCTGGACAGATTTGACCAAAGTTCCTACTTGACTTAGGAAAAGCTTAAACCGATTTGGGGAGAATTTGGACGGTTTTGGTAGCTGTCTATGATGATGTGGAGCACTTCAATTGGCCATGAAGGATCCTAATTAATGAGGATGATCTACTTCAACCAATCAAAGCTCTTGCTTGGAGACAAAGTTGATGTAAATCCTAGTTAGAGTAGGAATAGGAAATTAAAAGTCAATCTTACCCTTCAAACCGCCACATCCAAGGGCTGGTATTGATTGTCATAAGGGTAGGATGTGTCCTAGGTTTGCCTATAAATATTTAAGATTATCTTAGGATTTGATATAACTCTCATAACCAATAATTGCTTAGCTTAGAACTATAAGTTGTCGACTTCTAGGGTTTCTTTTACCCCAGTCGACTTGTTTCTTGCCTTGTTTATGATGGAGATTTGATGCACCCGAGGTTGATCATGGACTTGAAGATGACCATAAAGAGCAAAGAAAGGATGAGCATGGGTTTCAAGGAAGCATGAAGATGCATGGAAACCATGGAGACATCGATGAGATTGTAACAAGATCCAAGAAGGTGCCATTGGATCCGTTGAGTATGCCATCGGGTCTTATGACAAGATCAAGAGCTAAAAGGTTCAAGGCTGCACTTATGGGGTTTGTTCGAACTCATCTTGATGATATGAAGACCATTGAAGTTCAATTGAAGAGTTTTGGAGATGATTTGAGCAAGAATACATCCATCGATTCCAAGCTCATCACTTTACTTGCAATCGATGTGTAGTTGGGCTTCCATTGGTCAATTCGACCTTCTATGATCCTTATTCTATTTTAGATTAGCTTATTGTTAAGTTTAGATGGCATAAGGGTTGAGCCTTGTTTGATTAAGTCCAATCCTTGCTTAATTATGCTTTGTTATTTATTTTTCCTAGTTTGACTTGGATTAGTTTTCCTTGTCTTTTATTTGGGCTTGTTAGGCTTGATAGCCGCCCATGTCACTTTAGGATTAGGTTATGTCGACCCTTACTACTATATAAGGGTTCGATACCTCTCTTGTAAGACTAAGTTAAGTTTATCAATCAATTGAGTGTTTATTCACCTTGAGAATTTAGCTTCATTGTTTTAGTTTAAACATACTTAGGATTTCTTCAATCTTGTAGAGTCCTAGCAAACAATTAGGTAGTGATTACTTAGTTGTTTGTGAATCTTGTAATCTTAGGTTGTTAATTGCAGGTCTAATTAATCATCTAAGGCCGTCAAAAGAAGATGAGAGCTTGGTTAGGTTTTTATCGATTTCAACAAGTCTAGAAGTTGGTCTTTTCAAGTTTGATCTTTGGAGGATTTTGAAGGTGGATTTGAATCTATCACAACTAGATTCGTATCAATTGGTAATCAGAGCATAGGTTTTCATGTTCAATCAGTTAAATCTATCCATTTATTCATCATTCATTAAGTTCTTCCTCCATCAAGTCCATATCGCAAAGTTGAAGATCCAAAAATTCAGAAACTTGTGATTTTTGTTCTAGATACATTAATGGGTCGATTGCCTTAAAA
Organism: Corchorus olitorius; assembly: GCA_001974825.2. Classification (NCBI taxonomy): domain Eukaryota; kingdom Viridiplantae; phylum Streptophyta; class Magnoliopsida; order Malvales; family Malvaceae; genus Corchorus; species Corchorus olitorius. The sequence goes on from AWUE01012557.1 coordinate 7,387, forward strand.
TTTGAGATTTGGAGTTCTTATACATCAAGGTTTTATCGAAAAATAGTGATAATTCAAAAAAAAAGTCATCAAAATTAGGGTTTTGGAGGTTATTTGGGGATTTCTTGATGAAGGTTGCAATTTGACCTTAATTTGAGAAATTGAAAGTGTGTTTAAAGATTGTGGGAAGCTACTGCTGCAATTGAAGAGTTAATTTGAAGAAATTCAGTTTGGAGCCTATCGAAATCAAGTTGGAAATTAAGTACTTCAAATTAGGGTTCTTAAAGGCTTATGCGATTAGGGGGCTGCTTCAACCCTATTCAGGTTGAGTCGACCTTTTACAAGTTTGAAACAAAAATTTTTTTTGTTCTTAAATAAGCAAATCAAAGCTTGAATTGAGACTATCTACATCGACATTGAAGTGCTACAAGTTTGGTTTGGTTTCTAGATCGCTTACTTTGTGATTTACTTAAGTTTTTGCTACTAATTGTTTGTTCCTCAAGTAGGTCACGAGAAGAGCGAATTGATCCTTACAAGTTGTTCTTATTAGGCCTATTAAAGCTAAAAGGCAGATTGTGTGAGACTATTAAGAGTGATTAGAGGGTCGGCCAAACCCACCATAGTTATGTGCAAACACGAGAGCAAATTGTGGTAAACAAGTGTGTGTGTGTGCGTGTGTGTGTGTGTGTGTGAGTGAGTGTGTGTGTGTGTGTGTGTGTGTGTGTGTGTGTGTGTGTGTGTGAGGATTTTTATTATCTTTACTAACCTTTTCTTGCAGGTACAATGGGAGATATGGGGGATGGAGAAAATCAAGACAATTTGGCTGCTTTGTTGCAAAATCTAGTGCAATGAATGGATAACATGTCAACTCATATTGATCAAAGGATGGATACCTTGGCACAAGAAGTTCAACAAGTAAGGGAGGCCCAAAATCAACAAGTTCAACCACCACAACCAAGGAGGCAATTGGGTGTTGAATTAGTTGATGATCCTTTAAGGGAGCCTAGAGTTCTAAAGGTAGCCATTAGGGGAGGTCCATTAGATCGATTGGGAGAGCAAGAAGCTGGTGGAGAAGCTTACCTAGAGAACTTGCGGCCTAGGAGGGTTGTTGAGAGAGAGGAGGCTAAAGACAACATCAAGTGCACCATTCCTAAGTTCAATAGAAGGGGAATTCCAGAAGATTACTTGGATTGGGAATCAGAATTGGATATGTACTTTGACTATCATCTTTGCAGAATCAAAGAAGGTACAAATTGCTATTCTTGAGTTTGTTGAGAATGCTTTAAATTGGTGGAATCAATTGGTGCAATCTAGGAGGAGAAATAAGGAAATACCATTTGAAGCATGGGTTGATTTGAAGAGTGTCATGAGAAGGAGATTTGTGCCAAGTTACTACATTAATTCTCTTTATCAAAGATTGCAAGCATTGAGGCAAGGATCTAAGAGTGTTGATGAGTACTATGCCGAGATGATGTTGTTGATGTCTAGGGCTGAAGTTGAAGAAGCTCCACAAGCTACAATGGAAAAGTTTATGGCAAAGTTTCTTGTAGGTTTAAATAGAGAGATTCATGATATTGTGGAGATGCAACAACACTATGATTTAGAGGAGATGTTGCAACATGCTTTGAAAGCCGAGGGCCAAGTGAAAAGGAATAGTTTGGCAAAAAAGAGTTTCACATCATCAAGTAGCTCATGGAAAACTCCTATTAGGAAAGAAGAAAAGATGCCTTACAAAGTAGAAGGAAGGTGCGGAAAAGAAGTTTGTAAGTCCTAAAATTGAAAGTAAGGGTTCTTCAAGTTCATCATCTAGGACTCATATTAAGTGTTTTAAGTGTCAAGGATTTGGTCACTATGCTAGGGATTGTGTTAATTAGAAGGTGATGTATTTCAGTGAGCATGGTAAGCATTTGAGTGAAGAGGAATGTGATTTTAACTTAAGTTCTAGTGGGGATGGTGATGATGAAGGGGACGATGAAGAGGCTGCAATTGATGATGTTGATGAGTTAGTTCCACTTAAGAGTTTGGTAGCTGGGAGAACTTTGAGTGCATAGGTAAAAAGGGATGTTCAAATTCAAAGGGAGAATTTATTTCATACTAGATGTTATGTGAATGGAAAGCCTAGTAGTGTGATCATTGATGGTGGGAATTGTACAAACATAACTAGTGTTTTTTTGGTGAAGGAGTTACAACTACTTACTTCTAAGCATCTTAAACCCTATAGCTTAGGTTGGTTTAATGATAGAGAAGAAATTAGTGTTAACAAACAAGTTTTGGTTACTCTTTCTTTGGGCAGGTACAAAGAGGATGTCTTGTGCGGTATCTTACCAATGCAAGCTTGTAATGTTTTGCTTGGGAGGCCTTGGCAATATGACAACAAAGTATAACATGATGGTGAGACAAATAAGTACTCTTTTATATGCTGTAAGATCCCTATTACTTTAGTTCCATTATCACCTCAAGAAGCTTTGAAAGATCAATTGAAATTGAGAGATGATTTTGCTAAATTGGATGCTGAATTTAGGATTAAAGAAAAAAGTAAGTCCGAACCTAGTTTAAGTGTTGTTTGCGATGACACAAAATCTGTTTTGGGTGAAAAGAAAGGGATTTCAAAGAAAGTTGTTAAAGAGTGTATGTTAGCTACTAAGAGTAAGATTAAGAGAGCTTTGCATGAAAATTCTTGTATGATCTTACTTTTGTTTTGAAATACACTTATGAGTACTAACAACTTAGCTGGAGATATTCCAAGCAATATTGTTTCTCTTTTGAGTGATTATGCAGATGTGTTTCCTGAGGAAATTCCTAGTGGATTACCACCCATTAGGGGAATTGAGCATCAAATTGATTTCATCCCTGGTGCACAAATTCCTATTAGGCCAGCCTATAGGACAAATCCTGATGAGACTAAGGAGTTGGAGAAACAAGTTGGAGAGTTGCTTGAAAAGGGTTATGTGCGAGAAAGCCTTTCTCCATGTGTTGTTCCTGTGTTGCTTATTCCTAAGAAGGATGAAACTTGGAGAATGTGTGTTGATTGTCGAGCTATCAACAACATAACAGTTAAGTATTTTCATCCTATACCTAGATTAGATGATATGCTAGATGATTTTGCATGGTGCTTGTTTATTTTCTAAGATTGATCTTAAGAGTGGGTACCATCAAATTCGCATGAAAGAGGGTGGTGAATGGAAGACTGTCTTTAAAACTAAACTTGGATTGTATGAATGGTTAGTTATGCCTTTTGGATTGACTAATGCACCTAGTACTTTTATGAGGCTAATGAACCATGTTTTAAGAGCTTTTATTGGCAAGTTTGTTGTTGTTTACTTTGATGATATACTTGTATACAGTCGCACTTTAGATGATCATGTTGAGCATTTGAGATGTGTATTGGATGTACTTAGGGTTGAGAAATTGTATGCTAACCTTAAGAAGTGCACCTTTTGCACAAATAGGCTTGTTTTTCTTGGTTTTGTTGTGAGTGCGTAGGGTATAGAAATAGATGAAGAGAAGATCAAAGCCATCAAAGATTGGCCAATACCCTCCAATGTTGGTCAAGTTCGATCATTTCATGGCTTGGCTGGATTTTATATGAGGTTTGTTAAGGACTTTAGCACCTTGGCAGCACCTGTAACAAGTGTGATGAAGAGGAATGCACCATTCAAATGGGGTCCAGAACAACAAGAAGCATTTGAGACATTAAAGACTAAGCTTACTAATGCTCCTTCGCTTGTTTTACCTAACTTTAATTCTACTTTTGAAATTGAATGTGATGCTTCAGGTGTAGGTATTGGAGCAGTTTTGATGCAAGGAGGAAAGCCCGTAGCTTATTTTAGTGAGAAATTGAATGGGGCTGCATTGAACTATCCAACTTATGATAAGGAGTTATATGCTCTTCTGAGGGCATTACAAACTTGGCAACACTATTTGTGACCTAAAGAGTTCGTGATTCACACTGATCATGAGAGTTTGAAGTACTTGCAAGGCCAACAAAAGTTGAACAAGAGACATGCTAAGTGGATGGAGTTCATAGAGAGTTTTCCTTACGTGGTGCGATATAAGAAAGGAAAGGAGAATGTTGTGGCTGATGCATTATCAAGGAGGTATGTGGTACTTTCCACACTTGAATCTAAATTTCTAGGATTTGAGTACATTAATGACTTGTATACTTTGGATGCTTACTTTGTTGATATTGATCGAGCCAAAATTAACCTTATTTTTATGATCATTTTCCTATGATTTTGGTATTTTTATATGTGATTTTAACCCTATTTTGTAAGTATTTATGTTTTTAGGTCTTGAAAACAAGAAAAGTGGAAACTTGTTGTTTTACACTATTTTTGGAGCTAATTTGATGACTTTTGTCACAAGTATGGACTAAGCAATTTAGAGTGAAGATTTGGAGATTCAAAGTTCGTGATTGAAGATTTATTGAAGATAATTTGAAGATATGAAGATTATTGAAGAATTATTTTAGAAGCAAGAATTGATGATTGAGTTTAAATCGCGAAGCAATGAAGATAAGCTATGGAGAAGCCTGAAGACATGGACTTTTGAATATTTTATATGGGATAATATTCAGCCTATATGAGCCCACAATTGGAGTCAAAATCCCAATTTGTGCCGCATAAACCCAAGGAAATATTCAATTCCCGCAACCCTTCCCTAATTGGATTAGGATTCTGCGCAGCTTGGTAAAAAGGCCATAAATTTTGACTCAGACCTCCAAAAAATGCGTGTGAGTAGGCGTTGGAAAGAGGACTTCGAGATCTACAACTTTGCTTTGAATCCCAAAGCCCAATTCTTGCATCTCCAAGCCTGAAATTGCTGTCGAAGTTGCTGCACGATTCGAAAATTTTCCTGAAGACCAAATTTTACTCTAAGAAGACTTTTAATCCAACTTGGAGACCAAGTCAAGACCTATAAACCGTCCTAGACTCTTCCACTATAAATATTCACCTTATGTTGTTCCTAGAGGAGATATCTACACAATTCTCTTCATCTATTTTTCAATTTTTTTTTTTTCACTTCTTCTAGTTTTTAAGTGAGGGTTTTGCCCCCTCTCTTCAAAGAGAGGGGTGCGATACCTTTGTAGCAGCCAAGGGGAGATTTTGCCTCTTTGTTTTGTAAGTTATTCTTTTCTTAAGCCTCTCATGGATTTTTCGAAATCCATGAGTAGCTAAATTCTTAATACTTCTTATCCTTTGGTGAATTTAATCAATTAATTATGGTGAGATTTGTGTGCTTATAATTTGATATTTGTTCTTGGTTGATAGTTTGCTAATCTCTGTTTTATTTTATGATCTTGATGATTATTGATTTATATGGCCAGCATTGATGTAATTGGATAGATCTACAATTAAATCAAGCTAAGAGCTAGTAACTCAAGTTTGATTGTGTGGTAACAAATTGGAGCGGCCTAGAAAGCGTCCAATGGGATTGGTTAACCTTATTTATTTGTCGTGAATAAGTTTGGTTTTACTTGTTATGCATGTGTGAATAATTATTCTTAATGCTTTGTTCTTATCAATTTTTAAGACTGAGAGGGAAATTGATTGTTAAGAAACAAAAGGGGTAAATTAAGCTCGAGAGAGACCTTTTATCTAATATACATGTTAGGGTTTCCCCTAGACCAATTAATTAATTGAAAATAAAATATTAAATTCATCTTTTAAATTAATAATCTATAGTTAAATTGATTGATTTCTACCATTGGAGAAGAAGTATGCTTTCTTATTATTGTTTTCTTTATTAATTGCTATAATTTAGATTTAATTTACTTTACTTTATTTTTAGTTTAATTGCTTTTCTTTATAATTGTTATTTTTAATCCACTGTTTTTAAGTGATTCTTAGAGAGGATTTAATCTTTGGATAAGTCTATTCCCCTTCTCTGTGGGATTCAACCCTGTTTGCCCTATCTACTTAGTTAGGAAATTGTATGGATTATTTTGTGATTTGCTGACGACCGATCAGATATCTATAAAGCATGTGCTAAATCTGGTTTTGGGAAGTATTTTATGCATAATGGATTTTTGTTTAAAGAATCTAGATTATGTATTCCTTCTTGTTCTTTGTGTGAATTGCTATTGAGGGAATCACATGAGGGAGGTTTAATGGGTCACATTGGTGTTGATAGAACATATGAGATCTTGCATGAACACTTCTTTTGGCCTAAGATGGGATATGATGTAGGAAAGCATGTTTCTAATTGTATTGTTTGTTTGCAAGCTAAATTTACATCTAAACCTCATGGATTGTATACACCTTTACCTATACCTCATGAACCATGGACACACATTAGCATGGATTTTGTGTTAGGTTTGCCTAGATCAAAGAGAGGTAAAAATTATGTTTTTCTTGTGGTTGATAGGTTTTCTAAGATGGCACATTTTATTGCATGTTCCAAGATTGATGATGCCATTATTGTAGCTGACTTATTCTTTACAGAGATACTTAGATTACATGGAATGCCTAGAACCATTGTTTCTTATAGAGATACTAAGTTCTTAAGTCACTTTTGGAGAACTTTATAGAATAAGCTAGGTACTAAATTGTTGTTTTCAACAACATGTCATCCTCAAACTGATGGACAAACTGAAGTTGTTAATAGGACTTTATCTACATTGCTTAGAGCTTCAATTAAAAAGAACTTAAGAACTTGGGAGGATTGTTTGCCGCATGTAGAATTTACATAGAATAGGAGCTTACATAGTACTACTGGTTATTCACCTTTTAAAATTGTTTATGGTTTTAATCCTTTGACTCCTTTGGATTTGATGAGTTTACCTTTGAGTGCGGAAGTCGACATGGATGGAAAAAGAAAGGCTGAATTTGTTAGAGAACTTCATGAGAAGGTTAGAGCAAACATTTAGAAGAAAACACAACACTACATGAAGATGGCTAACAAAGGTCGCAAGGAGGTTATCTTTGAGCCTGGAGATTGGGTGTGGTTACACTTAAGGAAGCAAAGATTTCCAAAGAAAAGGAAATCCAAGCTTTTACCTCGTGGAGATGGTCCATTCCAAGTGTTGAAGAGGATTACAACAATGCTTACAAGCTAGATCTTCCTAGTGAGTATAATAATGTTAGTGCTTCTTTTAATGTTGCTAACTTGTCTCTTTTTGATAATGATGCAGATTTGAAGACAAATCTTCTACAAGGGGGAGGGGATGATGCACCCTAGGTTGATCATGGACTTGAAGATGACCATGGAGAGTAAGGAAAGGATGAGCATGGGCTGCAAGGAAACATGAAGATGCATGGAGACCATGGAGACATCGATGCGATTGTAACAAGATCCAAGAAGGTGCCATCTGATCCATTGAGTATGCCATCGGGTCCTATGCCAAGATCAAGAGCTAAAAGGTTCAAAGATGCACTTATGGGCTTTGTTTGAACTCATCTTAATGATATGAAGACCATTGAAGTTCAATTGAAGAGTTTTGGAGATGATTTGAGCAAGAATACATCCATCGATTCCAAGCTCATCACCTTACTTGGAATCGATGTGTAGTTGGGCTTACATAGGTCAATTCGGCCTTGTGTAATCCTTATTCTATCTTAGATTAGCTTATTGTTAAGTTTAGATGACATTAGGGTTGGGCCTTGTTTGATCAAGTCCAATCCTTGCTTAATTATGCTTTGTTATTTATTTTTCCTAGTTTGACTTAGATTAGTTTTCCTTGTCTTTTATTTGGGCTTGTTAGGCTTGATAGTCGCCCATATTACTATTGGATTAGGTTATGTCGACCCTTACTACTATATAAGGGTTCAATATCTCTCTTGTATGACTAAGTTAAGTTTATCAATCAATTGAATGTTTTTCACCTTGAGAATTTAGCTTCATTGTTCTAGTTTGAACATACTTAGGATTTCTTCAATCTTGTAGAGTCCTAGCAAACAATTAGGTAGTGATTACTTAATTGTTTTTGAATCTTGTGATCTTAGTTTGTTAATTGCAGGTCTAATTAATCATCTAAGGCTGACGAAAGAAGACGAGAGCTTGGTTAGGTTTTTATCGATTTCAACAAGTCTAGAAGTTGGTGTTTTCAAGTTTGATCTTTGGAGGATTTCGAAGGTGGATTTGAATCTATCACAACTAGATTCGTATCAAGATTTCGATTATGTCTTTTCCAATCATGAGTGAGTTAGTCTCTTTAATCTTTCCAATGTAAGTGATAATCAATCTCTTGACAATTTAATCCATGGGGAGGAATTTTTGATGCAAATCGTTTTGGTTATGTTGATTTCGACTTATGGTACTTTGTGTTCTTGTCGAATTTAATATGGTGATTTCGATATTGAGGTTGTTTTGGTGTTGGTTGTGATTTGATCATGATTTGATTCATGTTTTCTTATCAATCCCTATGATTATTGCTTATGTTGTGAATTGATTGTTGTTAGATTTAGGTCTTTCTAATTATAACCTTTGCATGACAATTGCTAGGTTAGATTCAGTGAATAACTAGTAATTGGATCTAATTGTTAGTAGCATGATTTAATATGATCAATGAATAACTAGTAATTAAAGTATTAAATTGGGATTTGATTTGATCTTATGCTTTGATGAATAACTAGTAATCATAAGTATATACTTGGTTTATCTATGGTTCTTAATGCTTTATTGATTGCTTAATTGGTGAATAACTAGTAGCTAATTGAGTAATTGGTAAAAGGTAGATCTATTAAGAATAACTAGTATTAATTTGATCTAAGTTTAATAATGAATTATGATGAAGAAGAATAACTAGTATTCTGATTCCTTGCCAAGAATTGAATTAAATCGAGTTGTTTAATCCAATGATCCAGGGTTTTATTTGTCAAGAGAAAGATTGATCTTATTTTGGGAAGATGTTTATTATCTATTGCTTTCTTTATTTTAATTGCTTTTTATTTATTTTCTGTTTAATTTGAATTGCTTAACCCTTGTTTCCTTGATTTTGATTGTGACAATTTGAGTTGAAAAGAGCCTATAATTCTCTCTGTGTGATTGACCAGTGCTTACCCTAGCTACCAGTTAGAGTTAGTTCAGTATTTATTTTTGTGATTACTGACGACGTGATCAGTTTCCTAAACATATGCAAATCAAATCATATAGTCTAATTAAAAGTCTAATGTAAAGTAACGAATAAATTTAAGAAGAGAAATTTACCTGACATGGCAATTAAGAAAGTCTCAAACAGCCACGTAAAGGAATCCGCACTTTGATCATACATATGGGCAGCCCCAAATATAACTGTTGTTCTGTGATGATTAAGTCCAGAAAATATCGCTAGTGATCGATGTTTTCTATTTGTTTTATGTGTTGTATCAAAAGAAACTACATCACCAAATTGATGGTGTTCCATAATCATCTTAGCATCAGGCCAAAAGATATTTGTTATATGTTCTTCAACAGCCATTTGCACTGAGTAAACAAAAGAAGGATTCTCTGCTCTTTGTTGCTCGAAGTACCTTAGTAAAGTTCCCGCTTCACCATACTTCAAAGCTCGTCATCTCTTAGAGCGGAGATAATTTTTTAAATCATATTTGGTGTAACCGAGACCATCATGGCCACCAGCTTGTCTTCTCATAAGTTCATATGATGGCTGCACTTTTATTCTAGATTGATCAACGAGGTCTACCTCCATAGCTTGGGCTTCAGATATCTTCCGCTGCAATCGCATTATGTGAACATAACAAGCAACCTGAAGTACATGATTATGCTCAGCTACAATTTTTTTAATTTGGAACTTGCCACAATTTTTATGGAATTTGATGAGCATACGAGCACCACTATTTGTCCTTGTCTCTGCTCTAGCATTTTTTGTTTGATGATCACACTTGTATGGGCATCTAATACCTTCTTTAGAACATACAAATAACCTTGAAGTAAGTTGTCCAGTCTTCTTGTTCCAATTACCCCTTTCTTTCCTTATACTAAATCCATACCTTCTACCGTACTCATTATAAAGTTATATGCTTCCTCTTCTGAAACAAACTCAAGACCAACTGTAGGTATAAAATCAACCGATTGATCATCTTCCACATTATTTATGATTGTAGAATCAAGCAATTCCATATTATCCAGGTCTTCCATCAATTAAATTACACCCTAAAAATTATATATACACCACGTTATAACAATGACACAATTAATACCATGTTCCCAATTCCCAATTGTAAACTTAATCATAAAAATATAAAGAGAGAAAGAAAGAAAGCATATTTGGTCCATACCTTACTCCTTGGCAGCCTATGAATTGCTTTGCCTATCACAACCAAGTCAAGAAGTAACTTCTAAGAATCTAATTTTTTACTGTCTTGAAATAAAAATATTGTTGGAGACTTTCTGGTGCATTTAAGTGTGTTTGCTCAATGGCGGGAGCTGGGATACAGGGGAGAGAAGCGCCAAAATTTTAGAGTGAAAAAAAGTTGCTGCTACTTCTTGGGTAAGGGAGAAATATAAGTGAAAAAAATAGAAAGGAAGAAACAACAAATACACGGCGTGAAGACTGGCTTTTAAAGAAAAACAGCGTTTTGGAGTTTTGATGGGGAGCAAGTTTGGGCCGTTAGATAGGTTAGAATGGACAAGTGAACCTCTCCACTACTTTTTTAGTAGTGGAGAGGATCCTCTCCCTTAGGTAAAACCCTAGCCGCTCCATTATTCTCTCTCCCCTCTCTCTCTCAGTTTTCATTCAGTGCTTTCATTTACCCCCTCGTCTTTTTTGGTTGAGACACAAGGGTGAGGAGGAGGAATTTTTCTTTTTATGCTTCAATAAAATACTCAGATCTATAGATCTGCAGTTTTTTTTTTGTCAGTTTCGTCAGTGTTTTATGTTGAGTTTTTTTTTTTTTTTGTGTGCAGAAGTTCGGGTGAGTTTGTTTGTTTTAGTTAGTTTTTTTACATAGTTTAAATCTTACAATTGATTTGAGTTTCATCGATCTTCTCCATTAAGATGAGTGGTGAGATTGTATTATTTTTCTTTTTCGTGTCATGGAAAAGATCTGTTATTCGAATTAGTCACTTTTATATCGCTGGTAAAAGCGTTTTGTTTAAAAAAACAAGCGAAAGCAAGAGAGTGTTGGATGTGGTACAGAGTTAACAACATGGTTCGAGACAGACGATTTGGGTTTTCCTACAAGCTTCATTGTCGAGAAACATGGGTTACACAATTTTGTTGTACTTTCAAGAAGAAGAAGACATTTTGAAGAATCATTGTAATATCAGTATCGAGTTTGTGCTTTCGTTAATATAAATGAAAGTTCAATTTTCTTTTTCCTAAAAAAGAAATATATATTAGGCAAAATTAAGGATAGTTTTTTGAAAAGTATTGTAAAAGTTATGTAAAATTTTGAGAATCAACTAGTAATTTTTTTAAAATAGTGATGAAACGAAAATGAGACGATTAATTTGAAACAAAATGGGTAATTGAAATTTTCAATATCTACGTTGATCTTGATCTCTAGCATATATGAATATGGCACATCTCTTCATAATCATTTTCTTTATTAGTTTCAAAAGTCAAATCTATTATATATAAGCAAGGTGGAGGCTGCAGTACCAATTTCTCGAGAAATCATTAGGTGGGATTGACCCACCATGTCACTAATGGAACTAACCACTAATATCAGTTTAAAATATGTTTAACACTAGGAATATCACACATATTAAGACAATGTTTAATTCATTTTAAATTTAGAGTCTTTTTGTTTTGATGTAATTTAATCATTTTCTATAGAAAGTATAGGATAGGAAATAACTTTAGCATGTTTGGTTATTTTTTTTAGAGAAAATTTAGGGTAAAAAAGTTGAACTGACCCAGATACTTTCTCTCCAAAGTGAGAAAGTGTTTTAACATCAGGGAGGTGTTAAAGCACTTTCTCACTTTTCTCATGAAAGTAGTTTTAAGACAAAATTACTTAAAATGATCTTGTTTTTAAATTTAAAATATTCATTAAAGGGTATTTTAATAAATTTAACTTTACTTTCTTAGGAATTTAATTTAAACTTTAGAGGTTAAACAAACATGCTAAAGTAATTTCTTAAGAAAAAACTTTCTAGTTCTAAACTTTCTATAGAAAAATTTTCTACCTTTTTACTTTCTATAGAAACTTCCAAACGGGCTCTTAGTTAAAAAGTACTTGAAATGACCTAAACAACCAAACTTTTCATTAATTATATTTATCTTCTCTTTCTCCTAACTATCCATTAATTAGGGGTATAGATGTAAAGAAAATAAAAAAGTATTGATTTTCTAAATGTATCACTTATTATGGAACAAACAAAAAATGGAAATGTTTCAATTATTTTGGACCAGAGGGAGTATTAGACAAAATCCATATATGGAAAGACTTGATCGAAAGCAAATTAACAAAGAACAATTCCTCGACCGATTTAAGTAAATTTTTAAATGCAGTTTTCCTTAATTATTAGACTAAAAAATGTTATTTGCGTTAAAATATTGATAATTTGATTGATTAACAAGTTGTAAGGAGTATCTTTAAGGGGACAGCCCAGTGGTTAAGAGTTTGAGTCTCCAACAGGAGATTTTAGGTTCAAATCTTGGGACAAATGGGGTGGATTTAGGGAAGGGAGAAGGTTCCCTTTCTATAGCCTATCATTTAATTTCATATTCACATATAGGAAGGAAAAAAAAAAAGAAAAAAAGAAAAAAAAAGTTGCAAGAAGTTATGCTATTACTTCAAACGAAACCTTTGTGTTGGCCAGCAGAGAGTTTAAGGTAGAGAATAGTTTTTTTTTCCCTTCTCCACGTAATCTAAAGATTTTAATTATGAAATTTGGTTTCTAAAATAATTGTTGATTCATCTATATTGTGCGAATAAAGACTAGTTGAAAGAATTAATAATCTCTTATATATCGTTGACATTGATAGATCAGCTAAAAATTACTAAAATTTTTGCGGAATGTTTGATTTCATTCTAAGTTTTCAATTGAAATAAATTGAGTTTCAAGTGGTTGAATCATTACTGTATCATAATTATTGATTGTATTTGAATTTCTTCTTTGGACTTTCATATTAACGTATCAGGTCTAAGAATATCACATTAATTTAGGCTTCAAGACATTTGGCTTGCAATTTGGTTTCACGGACTCAAACGGGACTAAAGTACTTTCTTAAGGAAAAACTTTCTAGTCCTAGACTTTCTACCCTTTTACTTTCTATAGAAACTTCCGAAAGGACTCTTACTATATTAAACAAACTCAAAGTACAATAGGTTACTAGCTCTTTTTTGGGTTTTGTTTCTTTAATCTTTTTTTTAACAGAACAATATTGCTGTAAAAGGCTTTTTCAAATGATCACCAAAACATTTAGCTTAAAAGCTACAAATAAGTTAAATGAAAACCAAAAGATTTCATTCCACGCTATCTTAGATCAAGTTTAATCAAGAAAGAGTGGAGTTTTTTTTTTTTTTACGAGCCAGGAGAAACAGGCAAAACATTTCTATATCGTGCAATATTGGCCAATTTAAGGTAATAATCACATATCCTTTAAATATAAAATTAATCAAATCAAAATCGCATTTTTATATACAAAATATGTTTATTTGATTAATATAACTTCAAATATCATCTCATGTCAAGAGGTCTAATTGCATTAGTTACAGCAACATCCGAAGTAGCGGCAACAATTATGCCATGAGGAAGAACAACACACTCGAGATTTGACATTCCGTTAACTCCGACATAAACGGGTATATGTGGGACTTCTAAACAGAGTGCTAAGGCTGAACTATTAAGAATAACAAGACTAATCATATGGGATGAAACACCAATGGCGAGAAATGTTGCAATTGAATCTGTAGACAGAACACTGCAAGATATATATGATGAGTAACAAAGAATCGATCGAAGCAAAGGTTATTGTTTTCTTAGGAGATTTCAGACAAGTACTCCTGGTTGTACCTCGAGCAACAAGAGAACAAACAGTCAATCAAAGTTTGGTCAGATCATACCTTTGGCCAAAAATGGAATTATATACTAAGATTGAAAAAGAACATGAGAGCAAGAGGAGACCAAGAGTCTGAAAAATTCCTCCTTCAAGTTGGTGATGGAGAATAACCAACAAAAGATGATAATTTGATACTTTTACTGTATCAAATGGTTATAAAGTATTAGCATGATGAAAAGTCAGAAAAAGGCTTGATCAATACACTTTTCCCAGATTTGAAGCATAATTCAATTTCGACGGAGTACATGACCAACTGTGCGATCTTGGCAACAAGAAATGATTACATGAACAAACTGAATGAGCAGATGATAGAAGTACTCCCTGATGAGAGTAAGACGTGCAACAGTTTCGATGAAGCGGTAGATGACTGGAACAACCATTATCAAGAGGAATTCTTAAATATTCTAACACCGAATGGTTTGCCACCGCATAGATTGGTATTGAAGAAAAACTGTCCAATCATACTTTGAAGAATTGAGATCCATCTAATGATTTGTGCAATGGAACAAGAATGGTCTGCAAACACTTTGGTATAACGTAATACCAGCAGAAATTGCAATTGGACAATATGCTGGAAAGCAAGTTCTTCTTCCAAGAATTTCGTTTTCACCAGCAGAAAATGAAGGATATTCATTCCAATTCAAGAGGAAATAATTCCCTATCCGTTTTTGTTTCACTATGACCATCAACAAAGCACAAGGCAAACAATTCCTAATGTTAGAGTATATCTGTCACAACATGTTTTCTCCAATGGATAACTATATGTTGCACTCTCTTGGGGAGTTTCAATGCCTTCAACGAAATTTTGGTCATGTCAATATCCACTTTGCCTCTTGTACTTTGCAAATTTAGGACAGATTGCCTCCTGAACTTTTAATTGTGCCACTTTTCCCCTAAATTTGCAAAACCAGCCCAATCCCCGCCCCCCCTCTCTTCAGCAAATTTGGTGGGGCTTAACGGTTACATATACAAAAAATACAAAGAAGAAAAATGAAACATATACAAAAAATCTTGTATATAAAGAAGTTTTACTTTCGTAGACGGTTACATTTCAATAATTGGATTCTTTGACTTATAATTAGTTTCATATATATTTAATATTTAATTTAAAATTGATTCAATTTAATTTTTTTTTTACACCTGAACATTTGGCTCAATGGTAATGTGCATGCTCCCTGAACTGCAAGGTCTCAGGATCAAGTCCCATCGTATTCAATGCGTGTGTGCTTTGTTGGCTTTGTTATATTAATTATAGTTTGTTTATTTGGTCATTTCTCATTGGATGTTTGGGCATATAAGGATTTTTTTTATAACGGCATATAAGGAATTATTTGATTGTAATGAGATTTGAATATTGTATTCCCTAAACAAATATAGTTTTTTTTCCAGCAATTTAATTATGTTAGATTATAATAATTAGATGCTTTGAATCAAAATTAATTTCAATTATTCCCTAAAAAAATATATTTTTTTCCAGCAATTCGATTATGTTAGATTACAATAATTGGATGCTTTGAATCATAATTAATTTCAATTATTTTAATAACTTTTTACTTTAAACGTGTTCTGTCACATGCAACACACGTGAAAGTTAAAACTAGAATACATAAAGTCTCAAATAACATCATAATAACATATCAAAATGAAGTCTAGAATAAAATCATGAACAAAAAAATCATAAACAAATATCTTCTTTTGTTCGGCAACCTTGTTTCCCTTGTGAAAACTTGAGACTTTGTAAGCATAAGTGACCTGCAATCATCATTCAAAATAATTACAATGACATTCAAAGAATCTAAATTCAAGGTTCAAAATACACTGAACAAACCTACTGGAAGAAATTTCATCTCAAAACTTGTGAAACAAATCTCCAAACATTGGTAGAAATAGCGGATCATTGTACAATTCAGAAATAAGGGTTATCACAAATCATCGAAGCTTAAAAGGTAGAGTTCTCGGGGTGGTAGCAAAGCTCTCACAAAACTTTTCAGCATCATCCCAATTGTTGATATGTTTTTTGAGGGCTATAGAGGATGACATATTAAATGGGTGGTTAGGGCGCAACCCATTAAACCTAGTACAATCAAGGTGAAAGATAGTACTTGGTGTGGAGGAGTGTAGAATCAGTGATCCTGCAGTTTGTGATCAAATGTATGACAACACTTTAGCTTGTCTTTGTCATTTGGTGATGAAAATGTTCGAACCAAAAGAAGATCCATCTAAAGGAGCGATCGAGCCAAATCCTTTATCTCAAGGAGTGATCCATTTTATGTAGTGTTGTAGAGATCGTAGATCGTTTTGGTATGTTTATAACTCTTTGCTGATTTAATTTCTTGGATATATTTGATAACTTATGTTGATTTAATATATAGCTGATATAATTTGATGGGCCATTGTTCATTTTGATGTTTTCTCTGATGTTTGTCTCACTGACTAAACTTTTAGGCTCAATAGACATTTTATCAAAAACCATCCACTCTTCTGGAGACCACAGAAGTTTGAATGGGTGGTCATGGTGCTGAAGTACTATGTAACTAAACATCCTGACGCTATAATTAATATGAGGAAGTTAGTTTCATTTTAGCAGTTCCAATGGAGAGACATAATATTGAAGAAGCATCTCTTGACAACCGGGACACCTCATGAACAATTATTTTGTCGGTTTTATTGTTATCCCAAAAAAAAGAAACTGGCACTTGGTGATAAGAACTAGAAGGATGATTTTAAACATTGGATATATATATATATATATATATAAAGACCAACCTTTTGCCATTTGTTTTTTTTCAAAATTGGTCACACGTGTCACTATTTTAGTGGTCCACGTGCTTAATAGGGTGTGTGTTGAACACACTTAACGGACTAAACTTATTTGACCTTGCTCGATATGTTCAGGCCCTTATTTAACCTTTTCTGAAATTCGGGCCCTGATTTGAGATTTCTTGTAAAATTCAGGGACTTATTGGATTTCAGCCAAGTCTTAATATGGATCACTTTGGATTTGTGTCTTACGGAGTTTTGGATTGCTTTTCATTTGAGCTATATTGGGTTCAAACTGTTCCAACCCCGAACATAAGACGATCATAAGTTTAGATAAATTTCAATTTATTTCATTATAAGTTTACATGGTGGGATAGAGGAACCTAAGACTAAGGCTCGTTGAGACCATATGTTGTAAGGTATACAACTAAGGTACGAGTTACATACTTTGATAAGTTAAATGTTTTAGTCATTAATAAATTTGGGAGCTTTTTGTTTTTATGGGTCATTTTTTTGTTTATCAAATTTGGATTCACACAATTTTCAATTTGAGTGAAGTCTTGAAATTGAACTATGTAAGTAGAATAAACTATTTTTGGAAAATTCCCTAAAAAAACTATTTTTAGAAAATTTTTATATCATAGTAGACTAATCCGAGTTGACCAAAATTAGTTAGTACTATAAACCATTAAAATGAATACATTGTTATGGAATTATGGACTCCACACCACACTAAACCCAACATATCGTCCTGTAGGCAAACTGGGAAGTAAATCAAGAGAATTAACAAAGAGAGAATCAAGGATAATCAAATCAAGAAAAATTACCTGGAGGTTGCCAAGGAAATTACCTAGAAGTTTACCTGAAGCATCATCCATCGTTGGATATTACTTTGCTTGCAAGTCAAGCAGATTAGCATTAAATGTACATGGATTTACTACACTATATAAAGGGAGTCCCCTAAGCTATTTTAGACACACATCATATTCTGTATTCTCTTCTCTTTGGAATAATAGAAATTCTCTCTCTGTTCTCTATATTGTTCTTCATGTTCTTCATTAATTTCATAACATGTTATCAGCACGAAATAGCTCTGAAAAAATTCATCCATTTTCCATCATATTTTTTTCTCACCTCCCATACCATTTGATTCGGAATCTCTCAAAGAGTAACATATAAAAAATTCAGTCTATTCCAATCTCGTATAAGATCACACCTTTCAGTCAAAATTTTAGACTTGACTTGAGATCTGAAAATTTTCTGATCGTAATTTTTTCTCAACTACCTTACAAAAAGATTCTTCTTGATGAGGTCGTTCCAAAGCCATCAGAATCGCCTTGATCGGAGATTGGACACGCCCTCACCTCCCAGTCAAAGTTTCTCACGCGCTGCCTCTGTTTTCTTCAAAAGTCAATCTAATCGGTTCGACCAGTGACCCGATTCAGACCAAAATCTTCATCTAACTGGTTTGGTTGATTTCATCCTAGTTTTTGGCACTACAAAACCGGTTCCTAAGATTTTCAATGCCCTCTATTCAAAAATAAGGTCGAAACTTTCTAATTCTATGTTTATATTATACCATTCATTATTAGAATGAAGTTTTTATTACTAACTAATAAAATACCAAGCTCTTGTGGAGACAAAAATGGCAGAGTTTTGTTGCAGATAAACTACCTCCTTGGTTTGCTGAGGAGTCGATACTATTTGTATGTCATGAGCACTACTCATTGCCGAATAGTCAAACATCATTGACATATTTCTAAACTCTCTGAATAAGAGTGTGGGCACCATGGACTATCAAAGATAAGTGTTTCTATATATTGAGATTTCTTTTGAATTATCATTAATGCTAATATATATTGACACCAGAAGTTGTCACAATTTATTTTATTCTTACAATTGACACCAGAAGTTGTCATGATCTTGAAATTGACACTTGAAGATGTCATAATTGTATTCAATTGACACCATAAGTTGTCACATACACTATTAATTTTAAATCGTTATTGACACTTGAGGTTGTCATAATGATATTTGATTCATTTCTCTATGTATTTCGACACCTGAAGTTGTCATTCTAATATTTCTTTTACTAAAGTTACATGTCTAGGAAAATTCTGTCTAAGGAGTGAGGATTTTAAGTGGGATCATTTGTGACCCCTCCGATCTTTCCTGGAAATTTACCTAGTTTAATTATTAGAACAAAGAATTTTGAGACTATTATCTTGTATATTTGACACATGAAGTTGTCAACCCTTGAAGTCTCTGATTTCCTTAAGGAAAATGACAAAGTCATTAAAATGGTGGAAATAAAAATTATCCACACATTTCTTTTTATGAGATGAATCAAAGTGACCATGCCTGGAGCACAGAAGACTGATGGGATCAGATGATATAGTTCCTCAAAAAAGAAAGGGGAGAAATTTAGAATTTACTCTAGAAGAGCATATTGGTCTTTATCAAGGAAATCAAGTTGCATTTAATATGACACAAAATAGAGAGAGCATAATATTGCTTAATATTGCCCCTGAAGAGGCACAAATTCATGAGCATATTGCCCCTGTAGTGGCACAAACCCATGAAAAGATCACCAACCCCAGGAATACTAGATTTTCCATTGTTATGATCGGAATGAGATAATCATTGATGATGTGTTCGCTCTCCAAATCGCTCATGAAATTATAAACGATGGTAATGAACCTCGGTTTATAACCGAATGTCATTAAAGCCAATATTGGCCTAAATGAAAGGAAGCAATCGAGGGTGAATTGACTTCCCTTTCCAAAGAATGATGTCTTTGGACTCAAAACCTGTTAGATTGAAATGGGTATTTGTTTGGAAATGAAATGAGCAAAAATAAGGTCGTGAGGTATAAAACCCGACCTATAGTCCAAGAGTTCACTTAGAGAACTGGAGTTTATTATAATGAAATGTATCACTTGTGATGAATACGATTACCTTTCATTTTCTTATCAAGTTGAAAACATGTTATATGAACATTGTGATGACATACTTATTGTTCAAAGGGTATAATATGCCTGATGCATACATTTCGATATTTATATTCCCGAGGGATTTAAAATGTCTGAAGCATACACTCCTCGCAACTTATTCTGAAAAGTTGCAAACGATCTTTATTTGGGTTAAAGCAATCTGGCCACATGTGGTATCAACACTTTAGCGTGTACTTGATTAAGGAAGAGTATAAAAAGGATCCCATCCACCCATGTGTGTTTGTTAAGAAATCGGAAACCAGATTTGCTATAGTAGCAGTTTATGTCGACGATATAATATGGAACTCTTGAAGAGTTGTCCCAAACTGCTAACTATTTGAAAAGGAGTTTGAGAATTCGGGTAAAACCAAATTATGCCTTTGTCTAGAGCTTGAGCACGAAGCAAATGATATACTTTGAGCATCCCTATGGTTATAAGGTCTTTTGATCCCCAAATGGACATGTTCCGTTCTAAACAAACCGATGAGGATATGCTTGGTCCTGAAGTACCATACCTCAATGCAATCGGGGGGTTAATGTATTTGACACAATACATGCGACCTAAAATCGCATTTGCGATAAATTTGTTGGCATATTTCAGTTATTAGCCAACTCAGAGATATTATTAAGAATATTTTGTCATCTTTGTTGTACCGTAGTTTTGGTTTTATTTCAAGAAAACTACTAATCTTGGTTTAGTAGGATATGCCAATGCGGAGTATCAGTTTGATCCGCAAAAAACTCGCTCTCAAACCGGTTACATGTTTTGCTATAATGATACAATAATTTCTTGGCATATTCTACTAAGCATACGCTAGTAGTTATATTTTCCAACCATTCTGAGATTATCTCCCTCTATGAGGCCGGAAGAGAGTGTGTTTGGTTAAGATTTGTTATAGCACATGGCTAAACGACTTGTGGATTGAAATAGGTTATAAATCTCCCATTATAATTTATGAGAATAATGTTGCTTGTATTGCACAAGTCAAGGGAGAATATATTAAGGATGATTAGACCAAGAACATCTCGCCAAAAATTTTATACTCATAAACTCCAAGAAAATCGACAAGTTGATGTTATATAGATTCGTTCCACCAACAATCTTGCACATCTATTTACCAAATTGTTGACAACATCAACATTTGAGAAATCATTTTATGGCATTGGTATATGGCGAGCTAGTAAGATGCAAGATTCAATTCCCCAAAAGTGGAAATGTTTAGATACCCCAGAAGTGGTTGTTTGTTTTAATTTAGGGGGAGCAATTATGAGTTTAGAGTGTGTTGCACTCTTTTTCCCTTATGATCGGTTTTGTCCCACATGGTTTTCCGACTTAAGGTTTTTAATGAGGCAACAATAACACATTGATGAGACCTAATTTGTATGGTATTTTCTATGTGATTTTGCCTTGTTTTGGTAGTTGTATGTATCTATTTACCCTTATATTTATCATCTTTGTTATTTTAGGACCATTTGGAGCTATTGTTTAAGAAGATGAAGATTTGGAGCAATTTTGGAACATTTTGGAGAAACTACTGATTTCGGCCCATTTTGGCCTAGTAGGCCCGTTTGAGCCCATGAAGCCCGGAAGTGAAGCCCGAATCATTGGAGACCCAAATATGATTTTTCTAGTCCCAATTCGTCATTCTTAAAGCCCAAAGAGGAGATCCAAGTTCAATCAGCAATTATGATGCAGTAATTAATTAATTATGGAGAAATTCCTTTTCCTAGTCAACATAGGACTTCACAAGTGCAGTTTCGGAAGAAAATTCATATCTTTTGATCCGGAGCTCAAAAAAATGCAAATCATATAACGTTGGAAATCTGACTTCAAGCTCTACAACTTTCGTGTTTTGCCCGAAAGCTAATTCTGCCGTTAAGATGGTCAATTTTGCCCCTGAAGTATCTTGGGCAGTTTTGACCTAAAATCCAAGATGACTTAGGAAGGGTGTAAACCGACTTGGGGATGCCTTGGACGGTTTTTACAGCTGGAAATTGATGACATGGAGCACTCCTATTGGCTATGGTGAATCCTAATTAATGAGAATGATCTTCTTCAACCAATTAGAGCTCTTACTTGGAAACAAAGTTGATGTAATTCCTAGTTAGAGTAGGATTAGGAAATTGGATGTCAATCTTATCCTTCAAACCGCCACATCCAAGGGCTGGTATTGATTGTCACAAGGGTAGGATGTGTCCTAGGTTTGCCTATAAATAGGTAAGATTATCTTAGGATTTGGCATAACTCATCACAACTCAGAAATTGTAAAACCCTAAAGGGGGAAAATTCTCTCTAGGAGAGCCGCCAACTCCTTGGTGTGTTCTACCCTAGGAATTTCTGTTTTGAATGTTTGATTTCATGATGAACACTATGAGGATGGTTTATCCAATAATGTGTGAGTAAATCCTCTTAATCTTTCCAACGTAAGTGATAATTGATCTCTTGACAATTTAATCTATGGGGAGGAACTTGTTCTATCGGTTTTGCCATGTTGATTTCGGTTTTGATTGTTTTGTGTTCTTGCCGATTTAGCTATGGTAAATCTAGGGTTTTGGTGTTGTTTGATGGCTGATTTTGTGTTCTTGATAATTCAATTCATGTTTTCATGCAATCTCTATGTTTATCTCTTATGTTTTGATTTGTTAGTTGGATGATTTTGGCCAATTGACTAGTTAACATGTTAGAACTATTGCTATGTTAGATTTAATGAAGGCCTAGTAATTAAGTCTAATAATTGGTAGCAAGATTAAGTATTTTTAGTGAATGCCTAGTAGCTAAGATATTTAATTGAGATTTGTTTGATCATTATGCTTTGATGAATGCCTAGTAATCATAAGTATATGCTTGGTATATATATTGATCTTTATGCTTTATCTTTTGCATAGTTTAAGAAGGCCTAGTATTAAACTAGTAATTGATAAAAGGATTAATTTGGGAAGGCCTAGTACCGATTAATTTATAACTGATATAGATTAGGGTAAAGTGAATTTTAATAATCTTATTCTAGCCAAGGACTGAATTGAATTGTTTGCTTTGTTGGTGTTCCGATGATCTAGGGTTTTATTTGTCAAGAGTGAGATTAAATTTATATTGGAAGGATATCTTGTTATTATTGCTTTCTTAATTTTCCTGCTTTCAATTTACTTTGCTTTTGTTTATTTGATTTTGATTTGCTTAACCACTGCTTTCTTGAATTTATTTGTGATTCTCTAAGAAGAAAAAGTAACAATCTCTTTGTGGGATCGACCTTTGCTTGCCCTAGCTACCGGTTAGTTGGAGTTGGTTCAGTATTTATTTTATGACTCGTTGACGACACGATCACACGTCTAGAATGAATTGTCCTGAAGACATTTACATGGACTTAATTGTTATGCACTCTTTTTCCCTTCTCTTCGGTTTTGTCCCATTGGGTTTTCTGACTTAAGGTTTTTAATGAGGCAATAAGAGCACATGTAATATTTGTCCACAAGACAAATGAACTTAATATGCTGTACTCTTTTTCCCTTATGTCTGGTTTTGTCCCATTGGGTTTTCCATCTTACGGTTTTTAACGAGCCACTAGCTACATGTCCAAACGGGTCGCTATAATGGTGTTATGTCCAAGGGGGAGTGTTATGGAATTATGGACTCCACACCACACTAAGTCCAACTATATTAGCCCATATTGTCCTGCAGACAAATTGGGAAGTAAATCAAGCGAATTAACAAAGAGAGAATCAAGGATAATCAAATCAAGAGAAATTACCTGGAGGTTACCAAGGAAATTACCTGGAAGTTTACCTGAAGCATCATCCACCGTTGGATATTACTTTGCTTGCAAGTCAAGCAGATTAGCATTAAATGTACATGGATTTACTCCACTATATAAAGGGAGTCCCCCTAAGCTATTTTACACACACATCATATTATGTATTTTCTTCTCTTTAGAATAATAGAATTTCTCTCTATTTTCTCTCTATTGTTCTTCGTGTTCTTCAGTAGTTTTATAACATACACATAAAATTCTCCTTTTCTTCCCATCATTTTAATTGATTTATATCTCATTCCTCTCATTTTTAACAAACCTTCGGACAACTCGACCCTTGAATTGAACAGGGTACTTCACTCAATCAACTTAATTATTTACCGATTTATTTGGTCTAATTGCTCAAATAGATCCTTAGTGTATGCAAAAATACTCAATTTAGGCCTCATGCTTTTAATTTGGTCAAATAGGCCTGCAATGTATTGGTGATGGGTAATTGGGTATATAATTTGTTTGAGTAGTAAAGTCTTGTGCTATGAACGCATAATAAGCAGGTAAAGGGTGCATGTGTTAAGCTACGAAGGATGTAATAACCCTTAAGAGCATCTCCAAGGTGCTCACAATTTTTTTACACCAATTTCGTGCAAAAACAGAATCTTGAAGGAATATTCCTGCATCAATTTTTTTTTCACTCCAACATGTTGCACCAAAATGGTGTTATAATTATTTAACTTTTTATTATTATTTCTACATTTGGAGTATGATACTGCTAAGTATATTGTGTTCTTGGCGGATCTATGGGAAGAGAAAGATGAATAATGTCTCTCTAAAAGTTGGTTTAGAAAAAATGGAAAAAAAAAAAAGAACTGCTAAGTATATTGTTACATTGACGAAACTATGGGAAGAGAAAGATGAATAAAGCTTCTGTGGAAGAAAGATGAAATGTAGAAGTTGGTTTAGGGAAAAAAAAAGAAAGAGGAAAGATAATTACGCTAAAGAGTAGTGTGTGTTAGTGGATAATCTAGATTAGTTAGTGGATAAGATTTCTTTGTTTAATGGTTAACTGACTTCCTAAGATATAGATAGCAGTTTTTTATTTAAGTGCATTGAATTTTAAATAGATTATTAGTGAGTAACTGAGTTTGTCTCCTAGTTAACTCTGAGACAAATCGAGTTAATTCGTGAGACAAACTCAGGTTCTCACTTCAATCAAATTGCGTGATCCACAATGTAATATTATATATATTAAAAAAGAGAGAGAGAAGGGAAGGGAATAAAAGTTTTTGAAGTTGTATAGTTGAGATCTGTTTTACTTGCTTTGTAAGAGATGCACACACTCAACCGAAAAATGATTGATTGAGCTAGTAAGTAATTTCTACTCTGACAAAGGTAAGAATATAAGTTTTATCTCTCGAGAGCGCATTTGTTGATAGTGATTGTGATTTCCTGTTGAGTAGTTGTCAAAATCTGAGCATCCACGAGATTAGAGTTCCAGAGTATCCAGATTTCTCTAGAGTAACCAATTGGGTCCACAAAGTCTGAACTATCAAATCCCATATTGTTATATACTCAATGATAATCAGCACCAAAGGTTTATAAACCTCAACCAACTGCCTTACAATTTGCTTGAATTAGGGGTTCCCAGCCCCCCTAGCATAATAACTTAGCCCATGCATTGGAATCCATTTTAGGTTTGAAGCTTCCATCCCGGTATTTCTCTTCATTTTCTCGGACCTCTCCCTCGAAGATGACCTGGCGAACATGTTTGCAATTATGCATACTTGATGATTCATGATTCCCTTTTCGAACATTGCGAAGGATCTTGCGAAGACGTACACTTCCTGTACTCATCCTTTTGTAAGAATTGCATGGTGAGTGTCTCCCGGAATGGAGAACTCTGTTTCCGAATACGCTTAAGTGCCTATAATTGTTTTCACAAAGATTGTATCACTTATTCTCTCTCTCAGCCTCATCAAAACTAGGTCTAGGAGTCCCCTCTCCATCATTGATGTAACAAGCTCCGGCTTCTACAATAGTGTCGTGACCTGCTCTGGGTTGAAAGATCGATCTCTAACCAACGCACCAGAACCAATGCCCATTCCAATTCCTTTTGCCTTTGAGCTCCATGTTGCATATCTTTGTTATGTACACTATACATATATCCTTTAGAATCAGATCCTTTTCCAAGTGGTAACAATCCATCAGTCTCCCCATCAGATAGTTGATGTCCAGCAGGCTTTCTAGCATTTCCACCACATATCTAAGTTACTACAATAGTCTTGCACATTTCGATAGTTGGCTATCCATTGACAAGAGAAGTGTTAGGGTTTGCTTCACAAAGAGAAGAAGGAGACCCAATAACAAGAGTTGAATCCACAATCTGAGCCAAGTCAATATTTTTATCAAAAGGCTTACTTGGGACTATCTCATTAATGGGCTCAACCTGGTCCACTGACTTACCAATTTCTCTTATAGAAATTTTTTCTACAGTTTCCCCCTCAATTTGAATTTCCAAATTCAAATTCTGACCAGATCTTGGCCGCCATATTCGTGCAGTCTTATTTGTACCATTTGAATGAGATCGTCCTCTAGTTGATCTGACTTGGTTCGCTTTCTTCTTCTTCTTCTGGATCTGGAGCGCCTTCTTGTCTTTTTGTTGTTTTTGCTGCTTTTTGGAGACAATCATCCAGGGGCCTCTCTGCTTGTCGGTATCAGGAGCATCAATACTTTTTTCAGCGATCACATTCTTTATGACCCACCAACCTTCATTTAAAGTAGATGGATGTTTCTTCATATTGAAAGGCTTGGAAATTCTTTCCTATCTCGATCTTGTCACTTAGCAGTTTTCCTAAATGAACTTGTACAAACATTTTAGCATAACGACCTCTGCTATTTGAGTCAGTGTGGAAATCAACTCTTAAAAGCTTTCCCAAGGCAGAACAAATGTGATTCAGGATTTGTCTATCATAGTATTCAACTGGCGGATTGGGTAAATGAAGCCAGATATTAGTGGAAGATTGAAGTCAGATATGTTGATGAAGATCATGAAGTTCATTAATGGAAGCTTGATTGGTCATCAATGGAGATCCAAAAAGACAACTTGAGAAAATGAAGTCCAAAGCTGCCCAAAGAAGAGTATGTGGTTAGCCATATTCTACACATGGTTGCCCATATGATCATATGAAATCCAATTCGACCTAAGAAGGATGTAGGAAACCATATGTGCTTACATAGGGACTTATATCCTATGCTTGATGACCAAGACCGGCCACCATCAAGGAGTTTTATGTCATTTGCACTTCTTAGCAAACCCTAGCTCTAGTTTGATTATAAATACCTTGTATTCTCCAACCCTAGCCATACACTAGTGAACTCTCTTTAGAATACATTTTTGCCTCTCATTGTATGTTAACCACCCATCCCTTAGAAACAATGGTGTTTTCACTCAATCTCATGAGTGAGTAGTTCCTTTGTACTTCTAATCTCTTCCATGTAGATTTCTATTCATGATGTAATGGCGAGACCTTTGTTGTTAATTCAGTTTTATGCATGATACATTCAAGTATGATTCTCTGTGCTTAATCTTATGTTTATCTTGTGATTATATTGATGTTGCGCGCCATCCATATGATCACTTGTTAAGCTATTGTCGATTTCTATCTTTTAATTATACAACATGCTTTCTGATAAGTATAAATGATTAGATCTAATTAAAGTGGTAAAGATGATTGTATTATAAACTTTCTACTGCGTATGATTATCTGAGAATCTCATTTGTCTTGATTATATAGCATACAACGGAGTTATATGATTCACTGCTATCTCATATTTATCTTTCTATGGATTACGACTTTACATAGATCTAGGATGATATGATGTAGTTTATAGCTTGGTTTATGTTTGATGTTTTTTATGCCTTTTCTATTGTATGGTGATTCTTACTGATAGCCATAACAGATTCGGAAGAGAGATGTGATATCGATAATTAGGTAAAACCCACCTTACATAGGTAAAGAACTAGAAATTGGTGCATAACTATTGGCTACTGCAAAGATCTTCCCAGTAACAAGTTGTGATTTGCCGTTTGCGAAGAGTTATAATATGATATCCTGCCAAGGTGTATGCATGCTTATTTAATTGATATCTTTTGTGTTGAGGACCCATTACACATGATAGATCTCTTACATATTGGGATGAAAGAAGAAGTATACTAGTTTATATTTTTCCCCTTAGCCGAATTGATTATTTTGCTTTCTTATTGCTTTCAATTGATCAGTGCTACTAATGGTTTGCTTAGTGTGTAGATTGGTTCCTTGTGTTAACAATCTTCTCTTGGGATACGACCCTTGCCTGCCCTGTTCTACCCATTTGAGTAGCACTTGAGTTCATGAGGATTATAAATTTTATTTCCTGATACATCTCCATTTGTAATGACCACTTGGGGGCGATCATCTAGTGAAAGGCAGTGATGCTAAAAAATGTTGGTACCTTGATATAGGTTGTAGTATCATATGTGTAAAGACAAAGAAGCCTTTTCTAAGATTGATGAGTCCTTCAAAGACACCGTCATATTTGGGGACAACTCAATTGTTGTTGTTAAAGGGAAAGGAAAGGTTAGTGTAAAAACTAAAACTATGTTCGGATCGGGGTAGAGGAGGAGAAGGAAAGGAAGTGGGAACCCTTTCCTTATTTGGATAACATTTTTTTATTAAATGGAAGGAAATGAAAGGAAATGAGTATCCCTCCATTTCCTTCCTATCTTCAATTTTACAATCCTCCCAAATTGGGGGTTTGTGGAGGGAAAGGAAATGATTAAAACTATTTTAATTTTGAAATCATTATTTTATCCTTATTTTAACCAAAAAAAAGAAAAACAAAACAGGTTATATGTGTAATTATATATCTATTCCCTCCCTTTCCTTTCCTTCACTAATAACTATCCAAACAAGGAAATGATTATTACTTCCTTTCTTTTACTTCCCTTCTCTCCCTTTCCTTCCTTTTCCCTTCCTCATCTAAATCCAAACATAGTGTAAAACTAGCCAAATTGAGTCTGTTTCCGATGTGTTGTTTGTTCTAGATTTGAAATCAAACTTGCTTAGTATTGCGCAATTGCAAGAAAAGGGTTATGATATCTCGATTAAGAATGGTTGCTGTCAAGTTCGAAATGATGAACATGGCCTAATTGTGAAAGCGCAAATGACATGCAATAGGATGTTTCCCGTATATCTACAAAGTTTGAAGTTGAATTGCTTGTCACCAAGACAGGAGGAAACAACTTGGTTATGGCACTAGAGGTTTGGTCACTTGCACTTTGGTAGGTTGCAATTGTTGTACCAAAAGAAGCTGGTGAAGGGTCTTCCCAAGCTAAATCAACCAGCAAAGGTGTGTGAAGAGTGCATACTTATCAAGCAACATCGGGTGTCAATACCTAAAAGCAGCAACTAGAGAGCAAAGCAAGTACTGGAGCTAGTTCATACTGATATTTGTGGCCCGTTTACACCTGCATCTAATGGAGGTAAACATTATTTCATTACCTTCATTGATGATTATAGCAGGAAGGCTTGGGTGTATTTCCTGCAATTTAAATCTGAAGCACTGGAGATGTTTTAGAAGTGTAAGCAGTTAGTTGAGAAGGAATCGAGCAAGTCCATTCAGATTTGAGATCTGATAGAGGAGGGGAATTTAACTCGAATGAGTTTGTAACTTTTTATGAGGATGTTGGTATCAAAAGACAATTGACAGCCTCATATACTCCACAAAAAAAATGGAGTTTCTAAAAGGAAGAACATGACCATTCTTGACATGACAAGGAGCATTTTGAGGAGGAGTTCTGTACCAAGATTGTTTTGGCCAGAAACTGTGGCATGGAGTGTTCATGTGTTGAACAGAAGTCCTTGCAAAGCCCTTAATAGGATTCTAGAGAAAGCGTGGAGTGGAGTGCAACTAGCTGTACACTATTTCAGAGTTTTCAAGTGTATAGCTTATGTGCATGTGTCGGACCAGAAGTGGACAAAGCTTGATGACAAGGGGGAGAAATGTATTCGCTTGGGAGTCAATGAAGAATCAAAGGCCTATAAGCTCTTTAATCCTGTAACAAGGAAGCTGATCATCAGTCGTGATGTTATTTTTTATGAAGAAAAATTCTGGCCTTGGTCATCCCCAAAAGATGCTCCAAGAATTATTCCTGATAATGATGAACTTGAATTGCAACAAGAAGAATGTGCAGAAGTGGTAGCTGCTGAAATTGGTACTCCACAACATGTTACAACATCATCTTCCAGACCCCAACGTACCAAAAGAAGGCCCCCTTGGCTGGAAGGTTTTGAGGTAACTTGTGGTCCCAATGTTGGTCTTGAGCATATTTCACAGTTCGCTTTATTTGCAGACTGTGATCCTGTTTCATTTGAAGAAGTGGTAAAAGATGAGAAATGGCGGAAAGCAATGGCTGATGAGATAAAAATGAAACTTGGGAGCTGATTAATTTGCCCGAGGGAGAAAAGACCATTGGAGTTAAATGGGTATAGAAAACCAAAAGAAAGCCGAATGGAAATCTTTACAACTTTAAAAGCTCGACTAGTTGTAAAGGGGTATAAGCAAGAGTATGGTGTTGACTATACAGAGGTGTTTGCACCAATGGCGAGGCTGGATACAGTCAGAATGGTGATTGCATTACTTGTTCAAAATGCCTGGCCTATCTATCAGCTGGATGTCAAGTCAGCCTTTCTACATACCGAACTGAAAGAGCAGGTATTTGTTGATCAACCTCTTGGTTATATTAAATCTTGTCAAGAACATAAAGTTTACAGATTAAAGAAAGCCATTTATGGACTGAAACAAGTTCCTAAAGCTTGGTACAGTCGCATTAATGCATACTTTGTGAAGGAAGGGTTTGTTAGATTTCCATACGAACATACTTCATATGTTAAGCATGTTGATGGGAAAATGATTGTGGTATGTCTGTATGTTGATGATCTTTTATGCACTCGCAATGATGTTGATTTGTTAGAAAGTTTTAAGGAGTCTATGAAGAGTAAGTTCGATATGTCATATCTTGGAAAATTACATCATTTCCTTGGTCTTGAGGTATCACAAATGGAGAATGGAATCTTTGTTTGCCAGAAAAAGTATGTTCTAGATGTTCTTGACAGATTTAAGATGGCCAATTGCAATTTTGTTTCAACTCCAATGGACAAGGGCACAAAGCTTATGAAGAATCCTGATGGTGAACATGTAAATAGCACCATGTTTAAGCAGATAGTTGGGAGCTTAATGTATCTCACAGCCACAAGGACAGATGTTATGCATAGTGTGAACATTGTTAGCATGCACATGGAGAAGCCAATGGAGCAGCATATGTTTGCAGTAAAACGGATCTTGAGATATTTGAAAGGGACTGCAAATTATGGTTTGTTCTACCAAAAGGGTGATTATAGCAAGCTGACAGGATTTGTGGATAGTAATCCTGCTGGTGATTTTGATGATAGGAGGAGCACAACATGTTATATTTTCAAGTTGGGTTTTGGTGCAATTGCTTGAAGTTCCAAGAAATAGCTTATAGTTACTCTTTCTTCCACTGAAGCAGAGTATGTAGTAGCAACATCCGATGCTTGTCAAGCTATTTGGTTAAGGAGGATACTTGCATATTTTTTATTAATGAAATTGAAAGAGACAACGGTGGTGGATTGTGATAATCGTTTAGCCATTAAACTTTCAAAAATCCTGTTTCCCATGGGAGGACAAAGCACATCCATGTTAGGTTTCACTTTCTGCGAGAATTGGTGAAAGATGGTGAAATTGAATTGGTCTATTGCAACACTGAAGAACAAGCAGCAAATATCTTCACCAAACCCCTTAGTGTGGCTTCATTCAACAAGCTGAGGAAGATGATTGGTGTTTGTAGCAACAAGGATGTGTTGCGAGCAAGGGAGGGGATTTCAAAACCGTTAAACTGAACTTATCAGTATGTTAGTTCTGTTAAAGGATTCACATGTGAGGGAACATCCCACATCATGAAGAGATGGGTTGTTAGAGTCCCTTATATACATGAAGGACCCAAGAAACCATTAGTCTAGGCTTTTGGGTTCAGATTGGTGTCCGACATGTATATGGGCCACTCGGTGGGCCTTGCTGAAGCAGACAAGGCCTGGGTTCCTCTCCCAACAAGTGGTATCAGAACTTGGTTAGACTCGATCAGTGTGGTCCATGAGCACGGTGAGCCTGGTGTGACCATCCAGGGGCGTGCAATTGTGGAGTGTTGGGCTCTTGCACATTCACATGTGAGGGAACATCCCACATCATGAAGAGATGGGTTGTTAGAGTCCCTTATATACATGAAGGACCCAAGAAACCATTAGTCTAGGCTTTTGAGTTCAGATTGGTGTCCGACATGTATATGGGCCACTCGATGGGTCTTGCTGAAGCAGACAGGGCCCAGATTCCTCTCCCAACAAGTTCAGCTTAAGGGAGGGATTGTTGGAGCAGAGCGTGGAGTATTTGGTAGTTAATAAATTTTTGGCATCTTATCAGATTATATTCCATGTCTTTAGGTCCAAGTTGGAGTCTTTTGTTAGATATTTTTCAGCATGTTATATTTTATTCTTTAGTTGGTTTAGTAGGTTGTCATGGAGTTACGTGGCAATATTTTAGGAGTTTGAGTCTTATTTAAATCCTATGTTGCAGCAGTGACTATTGTGTAATTTTTGTAGTTTTCCTAAGTTATGAGTAAAGCTTTCTTTCCTTTATTTTGTCTCTCTTTCCTTCTAATTTCAACTAACTTACCATAACTGCTTGCGATGATCCAACAGAAACTTATAAGGGATCAAACAACCTCTGGGTCTAACAATGAGAGAGTTCACCAAGGAGCTATGACCCTTCCCTTTTCCACCTTAGTTAACCGAATAAAAGGACAAGAAGCATCAATATCCTCTTCATCATCAGATACATCAAAATCAGGAACCGAGACAAAGGAGTTCAAAGGGGCAGATGAACGTAAGAACATCCTTAGAAGATTGCTTGATAGAAGAAACGCCATCTTCCTTCCTAAACGAGGAAGAGTGACCTTCTTCTACTAGATCCAAATGGTGAGAACAGAAGTCTCTAGAAGCCAGAGATGCAAGAAAGTAAAACTCCGCCATTAGCAAATCTTAGTTATCAAAGGAATAGAGAGAGAGCGCCATAAATTTTATCTACTTTGTTTATTGAGACTAACATTTTGTATCCTCTTTTTGGAGGGAAAAAAGTGAAGGGTATATTAATTATGGTATCAAATTTTTGTGGAATTTCAATCAATATACGTCATAAAAGTGACACATTTTACATTTATAGTCCCTATTTAAGTGTGCCTAACAAGAACACCTATGCTAAACACTTCTGGAAGCATTAAAATTTCTTCATGCAGATACTTGTTTCGGTTGAATTGAACCAAAAAGCATACATACGACAATCCCAAAGGTAATTATAAATATCAAAGACACAATAATAATAATAAAATAAAATCATTTTTCCACTACTTGTGTGTAGAGCTGTTCAAGGGCCGGGCTACCCGCCCAAGCCCGTAAGCCCGCCCGATATTTTAAAGGGGTTGGACAAGAATTTTAAGCCCATTGGATGGGCTTGGACAAAAATATCAAGTCCACTTATTAAATGGGCCGGGCTTGGGTATAAGAGTAAAAGGCCAAGCCCGGCCCGAGCCCGGCCCGATTAAGGAAACATGCTTATTTTTTTATTTTTTATATGTTGATATATAATATTTATTAAATATAATTTATACGTACACCATATTTTAAATAAGAAAAAGATGAATTATATATGTAGAGAATCTTATTATCAATAAGAATAGTATATTATAGGTAGTACATATTATATTTTATATGTACAATTATATTTATATAATTAATTAATATAATTTAATTCTTAAAATAATTATTAAAAAAAATTAGACGGGCTTTTGGACGGGCCTTGGTCTAAGTATTTGATAAATGGGTCGGGCTTGGACAAAAGTTTGAGGCCCGTTTTATAAATGGGCCGGGCTTGGGCAACACTAATGGCCTTAATCTTAAGGCTAGGCCCGGCCCGGCCATGAACAGGTCTACTTGTGTGTGTGCAAAGTTAATATGGGACAAAAGAACTGAGGTAATGTAAGGAATAAGAACCGTAAAGGTGAATAACAACGACATGATGAATGACCAGGGATAGGGGTGAGCATTAGGCGGTCTGAACCGCCCGAACCGCCCGAAACCGTTTATGGTTTTTTGCGGTTCCGCCAAACCGCGGTTTAGGCGGTCCGACGGTTTAGACCGCCAAAGTTTTATGAGTTAGACGGTCGGGGGTCGGTTTTAGAATTGGTAAAACCGTAACCGACCCGAACCGATCGTTTATTATTATATATAATTAAATATTATATATATATTATTTATATCACATATTTTATTTTATTCCGAAAATATATATATAATCCTATTTTTTTCTCTTTCAATTTCAAGTCTTATTCTCTCTCTTCTTTCTCGACGGTCTCTCTCTCTCTTCTAACTTCTTCTTTTTTCTTCCTTTTTTCTTCCACTTTCAATCTTTCCCACTGTTTTCAATCGTAGAGATTGATTCAAAATGCTTCGTTTCTATGTTTAATCTATCCCTTTCTCCGAATCTCAAACTTTCAGACCCTAAAAATCATTATCCATCTCAAAATTTAGTTTTCCCCAATTGAAACCCTAAATCCCAAAATTCTGAAATTTCCCCAAAATTAAAAAAAGTAGTTTCGATATTTTGGTTTATAATTTTCCTTTAAGTGTTTCTATTCATGATTTGAAGGGAAATCTTGTTATTTCTCTTCATTGGATTGAATCGAAATTTTTTAGGAAAATTGTAAATCATAATTTCAGGAACATTTTGGTTGATTTTGTGGGTATTGTAGAATTTTTGGTATTTAAGGAGCTCGACGGTTGATTTAAGGACTAAAAGGTATGTATTATGTAACCTTTGTTAGTTTTAATTTGGATTTTAGGGTTTATTTCATAGTTTTGTTGTAATCTTTTAATTTGGAAAGGAAAGCACGCTTGAAATCTGCGATCCTATGTTCTTAAGTCTTAACAATACATAAGCCTTTTTTTGCCATTTTTTATGGATTAAATAAACTTCAAATGGACCACAACTATAGTCTTCTTGTCTGTTTTCGTTTTTATTCTCTCAAAATCCAAATCCAAATAATTTTTCCAGTTATTAAATATTATTACTCTACGAAATAAAGAACTTGAAATTGTACAATTTTTTCTGGGTTTAACACTTTTAACTCAATGGAACTTGACTTATTTTGCCTTTTCTTCAGGCCCTTGGTTGAGGACTCATTGATCAACTGTCCAAGCAAAGCAAATTTTGAAGCCAAAAGTTGGTCCCAAATCTGTAATTGGATACGCAATACAGGTGACTAAAAGAAAAGCTGAAATATTAATTGATTCTATTGTTTTTAGTACTACTACTTCCTAGAAAAGGTAATTGTCTAGGAGCTAGAAGGATGTAATTGTCTGAATTGCATGTTTTAATTTTCATCCAGAAGGACGTCATGATTAATTGTGGATAGGAGGTTTACGTGCTGCCTTTTGGACTTTGGTCGTGCTAAAGGAATAATGTGATGTATACTCTTACTGATGAAGGGCCCTTTTTTCTTTGTGTATGTCCTGTATGAAAGTTAATAACGTTGAGCTTTATGCTTAAGTCTATTGTAGCTCCCATGGGTGGAAAAGGGAAAGGTTATGCAGTTTTAGTTATTTGTTTGTGTTTATTTGAGAAAATGGAAAGTTAAAGGCAGCTAGCTAGTTTGCCGTGTATGGTATGTGCTTGTCGTCTTATTTGTATTATTTGCTGAGTCTGAGCTTGTGATTAAATATTATTGATGCTGATATTTTCCAGTTGTCTTTGGTTATTGGTTTTTAAGAAAGAAAAAGTAACAATAATGAATAATGAGAATGAGATTATCATTTTTCCTGTTCCTTATTTAGATAATGAAGACATCTACTTGCTTCTGCTTTATTACCCAAATGCAACATTCTGAAACTGCTTTGCATGATTAATTCTGAAACTGATTTGCCAAATATTGCATTCTGAAACATGCTAAGTCTTGTTATTTTTCCTTTGCAGGTGCCACTTTCAAGGAGGCAATGCTTATTGTTATCAGTTGGTATATATATAATATATTGTACTTATTTTTGTTCATGGAGGCAGCTAAAAACTGTAAATGGTAGCTTAGCCTAATGTGTATAGGGGCTGATGCTTTTGGCTTTTGGTAGAATTCTTTTGTTCATAGCCAAATGGGTACACAATTATTTTGTTCATAACACTAAGTCCAATAGTCCCTAGTTAATCTTTTGTTAATTCCCTAAGTTGCTAGCAATCTGGTTATCTAGATTATATGTAATAATGGCTTAATGATTTAAGCCTTTAAAGTTTAAACATTTATATTAATTCTAAAAACGGAAAAATGCTTTTTTTTTCTAATGTACTGTAATTCAATTGTGTAATGCGGTTAAAACCGTCTAAACCGTTTAACCGACCGCAACCGTCGTGGGTCGGTGTTAGGCGGTTTCAACCATTAAACGGACGGTTGACGGTTTCAAAATATTACCGTGAGTTATTAGTCGAAATTAGGAAATCCCAAACCGTAACCGAACCGCCAAACCGTTGCTCACCCCCAGGGAGATGGGATAGTAATTTATTTATTTATTTATTTACTTTATAAAAAGTGCAAATTAGATTGAAATTAAATTTACCTCCAAAGTAAAAAAAAAAAAAAAAAGAATCGGCCTACACAGAAAATCATGTATATTAACAAAACAAAAGTTTGAGTACAGTTATATTTTACATGTTGAAGGCGAGGGGGGACATGTTTTAGTTTTACCTTCGCTCAAAGTTTAAACGTGAAATACAAAACGCAAAAAGAGAGGAAAGAAGAAGGGGATAGAAAAAGAGAACAATGGCCGAAATGGGAAGAAATTCACGACGAAACCCAATGTAATCCTCCAAGAAAGAAGCTATGGTTGTGGGTTCCATAAATACCATAATTTTATCATTCACATCCCCATATTGCGAAGTCAGCAAACAATTTAGTATCCAAGATGAAGGCATTACATAATACAACCAGATCCACCATTTTGGTATGCTCTGCAACAAAAATCAACATAATCAATTCCAATTATCTCATCAGCTGGAAATGAGCAGAAAAACAAAACTTGATTGTTACATTTTTGAATATTGATTCCAAAAAGAAATGATACTCCTATGTTAGTTAGTTAGGATATGTCAACGATAATTAAAAAGTCTTTGGACATTATTATACTTTTAAGTAGAGGTGGCAAATTGGTTTTAGTAAAGATCATTTCAGGTTTGGGTCACAACGGGTTGGAGTCATTTTGGGTGATTTTTGGGTTCAGTCTCCGGCCTGGATCGTTTTGAGTTCGAACAATTTCGGGTTTGGGTTTCTCTAGATTTGTACAAATTTGAGTTGGGTTTTTTGGGTTTGGATGTTTGACTTTTTAATCAAATTGGGTTTATTTGGATTCAAGTTTGGAGTTTTTCAAACAAGTTTCCGATTCGGATTCATTTTACCACCTTTACTTTTAAGGAATATCATGGATAACTTACCACTTTAGGAATAAGAAAACCACAAAAAAGATTAAGCATGGGGTAGCAGGTAGCAGTCAGCGCCTGAGCTATTGCAAGATCTGGTGTCAATGACACAAGCAGCATGCCTAAAAGGTTGAAGTAGAGCACTGTAAAGAAGATGCCATAGAAGTACCAAAAAACCTTGGCTGCTGTCACATGGTACCCTATCATACCATATGTGATTGTCACAAACAAAACAGTCTGGGCCAATAGATAGGGAATCTCAATTGCCACCTGCAAATATTGAAATCACTGACCAAATTCACTAAAAAATTATACTACTAAAAGATGAATGCAGTGTTCTTACATGACAGAAAAAAGTAGAAATGAAATTACTTAGCAGACAAGGAACTCCTCTATTTTGGTGATATCAACATGAACAAATTATAAGCATACTGTTGATAATAACTAACCTGTGCTATAGCATAAGCCCAGGAAGAGTACATCCCTGCAAATCTTTCTCGGTACATAACGATTCTCTCTCTCGCCACTGATGGTTGAACGGCTGAGCCACTATTTGTTCCCAGGAACATCATTGCACCATACATGGAACCAAAAATGTTGAATAAATTTTGTTGGTTCTCTCTGCAGGATTCAGAAAAAGAAGTTAGTCTGCGAAATTATTACTGATAAAAAGAAATACTAATGGTTTCTTTAAAATTGACCTGGACTTACATTTTCGTTCCTCGCTTCCATAATAGTATACCTAAAGTAAAAGATATCACAACAGCATGCAAGAGACCTATCAAGGTGTATGAAGGATTTCTCCAATATGATAAATGAAGTTTCCAAAGGCAATATTTGAACTGTCCCCAAAAGTTTTGTGAATATTTGGTTGGGAAATGCAGATCTCTTGAGTGAGGAGGTGGAGTACTCAACTGCCTTACAAGCTCAATGTTGTTCCTAACAGAAAAGAAGAAGAAAAAAGGATTGTCATTCAATTGCAAGTTTACTTGCTACTGCTACTGTCAAATATAATGGATTCTCTGCTATTTATGCATATCCTATAGCCATCTGATTTGGCAAATTAAACCCAACAATGGAACAAAAGAAATTGCAATGGGGAAGATTGTTTACTGAACCCTGACCATAAAATGAACATGATTGGCAAATAGCTTTCTCGAGTAGAGAAAAATATCTACAACAAGAACTCCTTGCTTTGGTTCCTGCAGGTTCAACTTTGCAGAACACAAGAACAATGAAATGCAATTATTATAATTGAACTTACTCATATAGGGTAGAATTCTGGTAAACTTTGGCAAAATCAATTCCAAGATCAGCTTCCATTGAAGTTGAGGTAACCTCTAGCATCCATGTTGCCGGATTACTATTATCTTTGATTTTGGGCACCCCAGGTATACTCTGTCAGTAATAATAGTTCAGAGAATAGAACATTGAGAAACAATATTCAGGATATAATTAGTCTGGTACATTTTATTGAAGAACAAAATGGGAGAGGGCAAACTTTACCTCAAAATATTCTATAACCTTACTTGAATTTTTTCCTAATTGTCCATAGTAGATCAAACTACCGCCAATTTTTAGAAAAATCAACTGCAATGGGAATAACAAGGATATAGATGACTACTCATTTATTGAGCTTTTTATGATAGCAAGAAAATATAATGATCCATATAATTCAAGCCTCAGAATTGGATTTTCACCTCATCAAATGCTTCAAATATGTCTATGCTTGGTTGGTGGATTGTGCAAACAATTGTTCTACCTGTATCAGCTACATTCTTCACTGAACGCATGACAATGGCTGCAGCTCTTGCATCTAAACTCGTGGTAGGTTCATCCATGAAAATTACGGAAGGATTAGCTACAAGTTCCACAGCTATTGTGAGGCGTTTGCGTTGCTCAGTTGACAGACCACTAAGACCAGGTATGCCGACTAAAGCATCCTTGACATCATCAAGTTCAATGGTCTCAAGAACTTCCTTGACAAATTCCTACAAAAGTCATTGTTTTAAGTACAAATTATCTCAAATTTGATAGCAAAATGTTAATGATTCTATCTTTGGAGTCTTACAGTTTTGATTTTTGAGTCAATACTAGCAGGTAGACGCATCCAAGCAGAAAAAATCAATGATTCTTCTACTGTGATCTGTGGTGAATGTATATCATTTTGTTCACAATAACCTGAGATCCTTGCAAATGTTTCTTGAACCTTAGGGTAACCGTTAATTCTGATTTCCCCTTCTATGCAGCCTATAGTCTTTCTTCCTGCAAGAACATCAAGAAGAGTAGTTTTTCCTGCTCCACTAGGACCCATAAGTGCTGTTAGAACACCAGGCCTAACTGCTCCTGTAATATCTGAAAGGAGTTGGAGCTGCCTTTGAGCATATCCATTTTTTCTCATCTCCTTTTGAACAAAATGAAGAAAACGAAATGAATGGTCAATCTTTGTTTTGTATATATAGCAAAAATGACTTCCAATGAAGATCAGATTTATGTGATTACCTTAGGTGTATCAACGGAGAATTGCACATTCTGAAATGTTAACGTTGTTGGATCAAAAGGTAATACCATCCTCCCTGTCATAGCAACAAGGCAACCATGAATTTGGTTTAAATGAGCCTCCAAAATGCAGTGTTTGAGCAAGTGAGGAATAAGAATGAACCTTTATTAGATTCTTCATTATTACAAGATTGCGGATAGCTAGAAACTTCCTCCACATCTGCATCATTAACAGAATTCCCTTTCCATTTTTTGGAAAGCCTTTCAGGTGAAATAACAACACGAGAAGATCCAGGGGCTGAATGAGTTTAAATGAGTGAAAATGAGTATTTATGCATTTTTATTCTTCTTAAGGAAGATTGAGGCAAGGAGGGGTGGGGGGGAATGATTAACTTACGCTTCAAAAATCTCAAGGCCAAAGTAAATCCAATGTTCCAAAGTAAAGCATAGCCAAGTAAGGCACCAACTGATATCCAGAAAAAATCTTCATCAAAATCAAATCCATGGCTGATAAGTGTTTCTTGGCCTACTGTTAATGTAGCATTTACGGCCAGGGGCTGCAACAAATAGAAAAAATATGAGAGGCATACATTAAGCAGACTACAAATAGAAAACAGATTATAGACAAAACCTCTCTTTTACCCCTTACCACCAGGGATCAGAAAAATGCATTGTAGAATATAAATCATCTATAAGAATTTGAAAGTTTGTCATTAATGATAGAATATTAGTATAGTGTTAAAAGAGTTACCTTTTGCCACCTTGGGCCATGAAACTCATTACCAGAAAGCCCTATTGTTGCATATGTGAGAGGGGAAACCCAAAATGCCCACCTCAACCAGCTTGGCATGGATGCTGCAACCAAGAAAATTAGAATTAATACATCCTTTTTTAGTCAGGAATCCTGGAAAGGAAATGAAGTGGAGATGAGATGAACATTACATTGTGGAATGATGAAGCCACAAAATATCATTTGTAAGAAAAGTACAAGAGTACCAACTGTTACAGAAAAAACCATAGTCTGAAAGACAGAGGCCAGGAACCGGAACATGGATATCGATGTTAGTTGCACTATAAAAAACATGAAGAATTGCCGAAAAAACCTGAAGAGAAGGACAGAAGAAGCCTTGCATAAATTATTGCTGGTAGAGTATTAGATTAAAAGTTAAAAAATTAAGTAAGAACCTTTTTCCTTTGAAACTCACCTTGAAACTTCAGGGCTGTAACCCATGACATAATAAGTAAGAGATGTCCAAATCAGGGATTGAATAAAGGAAACAGGAATCTTTAAAACAATATTTGGAATTGCATAAGCCCAAGCAGGGTAAAAGCACAACATTTTCTGCTTATAGAAAACTGAGAGTCTTGAAATAGTCATATATAGCTCAGGAAATTCATCAACAATAAGTATCAAGAGTGCATAAAACAGTGCTCCCATATAGTAATTTGCATGAACGGCGTCAATCTCCATTTCACTCTTAAGAAACGTAGTCATTGTGATAAATGCAATGATAACAAGCTGCCAAAATTATTACAAAAAAAGCCTAATGTTACATTCAAGTTTGCACAAGTTAGAGTAAAAAAAAACAGAGAGAGATCATGAAAAGAAAATAATACAATAAAGTGAGTCCAAACTCCGAACCTGAGTCATTCTGAAAATGTAGAATGCTGAGTTCCTTTTCATCAGGAGAAGTTCTCTTGACATGCAAGCTCTAAAGATTTCCCATTTGGAAACAGAATACTCATTAAAGGAAAGAGCATTTTTATCACCTTGTGATTTATCATATGTCTCTAAGAGGTCATGGGATATCTTCTTTCCAATAGGAGATTCTCTAAATTTCATGGCAAACATATCAACAGAAAAATAGGAGTACGGCAATCCAGTGTGGTACCAGTATTGTGCTTGATCTTTCCTGGATATGACCTGCAGAGTCATTAAGGCAAAACTCTTCAAGTTGAAGGAAAAAAGACAAAATTACACTAGAAAACATATAATGAACTGGATTTCACTTTCCTCTTGAAGGAATTCAACAATCCCTTTCCTTTGAGGACATCTAAAACCACAATTTTCGAAGAATTCGAGGATGTTCTCACGCGGTCCATGATATAGAATTTTCCCTTCAGCCATCAATATAATATCATCAAACAGTTCGTAGGTTTCAGGCGCAGGCTGAAGCAGTGCCACCAACAAAGTTGCATCTGTGATGTGCACCAGCTGCTGAAGACAAGCAACAATTTGGAATGCTGTGGAACTGTCAAGTCCATTGGTTATTTCATCCATAAACAGAGTTTTTATGGGACCAACAATGATCTCCCCTGCACAATTTAGAAATTAAAAATAAACCTCCGAAGAAGATTTAATTCCTTGAATATATTCAAAATCAAATCCTAGGAAAAAAAATATTGGTGATTTCCATAAATATTATGTCATTTAAACTGCCATTTTTAACTTTTACATCCCTACCTGTAGTCAGTCTTTTCTTCTGACCACCAGAAATACCCCTTCTTAGGGCATCTCCAACTACTGTATCAGCACAAATATCAAGTCCTAGAATCTGCAAAGCCAAGGAATCAGAAATGGAAGAACTATCAGCAATAGCCCAAAGGAGCTAGCCAGTAGTTACTAATAGTGAACTATAAAAGGAAGCATTATTCAAGCTTTGTCAACAAAAATTACTTTTAGTATATAGTCAGTTTGAAGAGTTCCGCTAAGCCCCTTCACGGATATTGCCTGTATAAGCAAACAACACATGTTAATGGGTACATTATTATATAAGCATAATCTCTTTGGAGCATTAAAAAAGAGCAATATACGGTACCACATCTTAATAGTAACTATTTTTTTTCATAGTAAACAACTTAAGACACACAGCTTGTCAAATAATGTCAAATGCTGATCATGTACCTTCATGTAAGTATCAATATCTGGATCTGGAACAATCCCTGCTTGCTTCTCTCTCCTTTCAACCTCCATCAGAATCTCTTCATAATCATAAAAACAAGTATTATTTTCATTGTTGACCACCATTGGGTGTCTAAGACTTAAAAATTACTTATAATTAATTAAAACTCCGGGAAAATATACCTTCTCGGCTGCCTAAACCCTGACTCTGGGCTGAAAAATCGAGTGTTTCTCTCACTGTCATCTCAGGAATGTGCAAGTCCTCTTGGCTTATATACGCTGATGTTTTCTGGGTAACAAATGTTTCTAGTTTGTGTCCGTTGTAAGAAATTTCACCAGTAACCTATAAGAAGCAACAAGACCAAGGTGAAATCATAACCAATGCATATCCTCTTATAAACAAGAAATTAATAAGTATTTTGGTTTTCCATTATGTCATGGTTAATCAGGAGCTATCAGTTCATTACTATAAGTTATTAATATTAATCTTGGTTAGAATCTGAATTTAAGGGATCTAATATTTAAATTATATGATTAATTAGTATGTAGTTTTTCATTTTATATTTGTAGCTTCAAAAGCAAACTAGTTCTCAGTGACCTTGAGGCTTTCAACAAACTAAGGAATCATAAAAAAAGATGCATTCAAAATTCATTAACTTACTAAGAAAAAGTCAACTAATTAATTCTGATAATTTTTTTTTCTTAAAACCAATATATGGAAGGATTTTACTATCAACACTTAAGCAGGTTGATCACAATAAAGGAACCAATCTTCTTCATACTCAAACTACTAGGTACTAAAACTAAACTATTTAGATGTTAAAAGTATAGAGCAGAAAAGACCAAACATCAGCAAGATTTGTATACCAAACCCAACACTTCCACAATG
This sequence comes from Corchorus olitorius, assembly GCA_001974825.2. Lineage (NCBI taxonomy): Eukaryota > Viridiplantae > Streptophyta > Magnoliopsida > Malvales > Malvaceae > Corchorus > Corchorus olitorius. The sequence goes on from AWUE01012557.1 coordinate 50,720, forward strand.
AAAATTGTTCCAGTAATAGCATCTCACCAACATTATGAAGAGTAAACAAGAATCATTTAACCCACTTCATATGAAATCCTTCAGTATCTAATCACTGCAGTCTCCCCTATCATTCTTCAACTACATTAATTCTGATAATACGTACCTTAAGGGATTTGTTTAGATTGCCGGAAAGTGCCTTTAACAAGGTGGTCTTTCCACATCCTGGAGGACCAAGCAGCAGAGTCATCCTGCAAAAAGGCTAATCTAATTGCTTAAACTGCTTTCACTTTCAAAAGCATGTACTATTAGGCATCAAAGAATATAATATGGTGTAATTCAGTAGGATTTGAAAGATATGATAGGAATCAAAGAGTACTTTTAGAGAGCTAAATACTAAAAAGAAAGCAATAATACCTTCCAGGCTTCATGATGCCACTAATATTGTCTATAATGCTTATATTTGCTCGGTGTGACTTTGAACCAAACAGCTTTACTGCAGGATACTGCACAAAAACATGATCATCCCCAATATAATAGAAACAAAATAATTTGGAAAATGTTACAAAAAAAAGGACATTTGACATACAGAAATCATGGTTTTAAGAGAGTTCCACAACGTGGGCAAAGGCTTTCGGCCGTGAACCACATCACATTCAGCTTCCACGCAAACATTTTTATATCTGACTTCCACCGTCGGTAATTTTACACCAACTCTGCATATTAATCCACTTGTTTAGAATTAGATATATATGAATTCTTTATTATTGGTTGCCTGAAAACCAAACATCCCGAATTTCCAACCAAAGAAAAAAAGAACTCACCTGTCTAATCTTTGTCTGATCTTCTGCAACAACTGAAGGTTATCTTTCTCAATGTTTTTGATGAGTCTCTCTATGAAGCCATGGCGTTCTTGAGCTCCAAGCTTGCTCATATCTACATGCTCTTTTTCTTCTTCAAAGTTTTCCGCATTGCCATTGCCACCATCTGTTGAAGACGGTGCCATAGCCAACTCAACTCCACCGCCCAGATTAGCAAACTTTCATCAAATACAACAGGATTAACTTTCAAGGATGCAGAACAGAAGAGACAGCTTCGCTTATTTTTTGGTCACAAGCTTAATATACCTGTTAAATGTTATATATATTGAATATTGTCACTAGATTTTAAGTTGGATATAATTTACATGTTAATCTCAATTAATAATGATTCAACGTATAAGGAATATTGAAGATTTCAATTTTCAACCAGGAAAAAAAAAGTAGAAGGAAGAATTAAGGGTTACAATAATATATAGTGGGCCGACATATGTCCGGCGGCCATGCATTCATCATATGCCTTAACAAATTTACATGATCATCTACTATTGAATTTTCGTGAGTGGGTGATAAATTAAATGCATTCTGAAAATCATCTTTACAAGATTGGTGTCTTAAAAATCATTGTGTTCCTTCAATTAAAGACGGAAGAAGGAGAGAGATGATACTTAACTTAGCAAGAATCTTGCCCATGCACTCTCCATAAACTAAAAGTCAAACTCCATTTTTCTTGTTAATTAATGATGAAAATTAAGTTGCATGTTCCAAAACAATGAATTCAAGCAATTTGCAGGGTAGGGTTGAGTGGCCATGAGACTTTTCTTTCTCCCAATTCCAAATGCTATTCAATTCATTTAATTAGTTCTTAAGGTGTTATTGGCTGCGTTTAGTAGAGCGGTGCAGTAGCGGTGTGATTGACACTGTTTAACAACTGTAGAGATGAGATTATACTGTACAGATTAGATTACGTACTGTACAGATGAGATTATTAGAGCAGCGATTGAAACGGAGTGTAAACTCCGTTTGGGTCCAAAACAGTGGTGAAACAGTCAAACGATGGTGAAACGGTTACAAAAACATGACCATTGTCAATTGATTCATCATGTTTCATGATAAGACCCCCAAATGTGTTTTCCATGAATCCCTCCCCCTTTGCGGTTTTCTTTTTCATTTGAGTAAGTTGTATGAAATTCATGTTCACATTGTCCTCCAAATTAAAGAATACAAGTGGATCAGCCCGCGCTGGCACGTCGGGCGTTTAGCAATCTACTTTTTTGAACAATTTTCTATTGAATTAAATTCTTTGATACGTAAGAAATTTCTAAAGTACTATGATTTTAAATGTATTGCATCTTTAAAAGGCTATACTATTAACATTGAGCATATGCCCTAAAGTTAGCAATAAATAGTAAATATTAGTTTGTACATGGACAGCTGCAATAGCTTCAATTTTGTTTCCTCCTCTAAATTGTAGCACTTAAACAAAAACTAAGTTTACTCTCTTCTTCATATGGACATGAAAGGTCTGAAGAGAGATTACAATTCTAGATAATTAAGGGGGTAGGAGTTATTATAACATAATTCTAAATAATCAAAGGGGATAGGATTTATCATAACATTTATGTGAAAGGAAAGGATAATTACAAAAAAGGGCTCAAGGGCAAGAACTGGCTAGAAACTAACCTAGGGTCTTCTTAGTAATTTGGCAAGTGAGAAAAGACAGAAAAGGACAAAAAAAGTTCAAATGGAGCCTCCTTATC
>AWUE01012559.1:0-16900 GCA_001974825.2 Corchorus olitorius
ATTTTAGATTTTACGAATTAATGATTAAAAATAAATATTATAATATCAATGATATTTACGTTAAAGTACCTCTACAATTTTTGCTTTATTCATTAATGAGGTGTTGATTTTTTATAGCTTGACAATTTATAACTCATATTCTTAACTGAAATTTGTTTTTAAAAGTTTAATAAGTTTGATAATGATTTACTTATTAATAAATTTTTTAGAGTTTAAAATTTAATCGGTTGTACTATACAATTGAGTTAATTCCCATAAATTAAGCATGTTATGCAATATTATTTTTGGATCATATTCATATATTTGTTTAAGTTCACTACAAGAAAACAGCCTGTTTGGCACAGAGATTTGGCACGGAAAAATACTGAAAATACGTGCCAAAGTGACTTTGGCACGTGTTTTGGCACGGCCACTTTTTCCGTCCGTATAGCCATGGTAATATCTTTATATTATATAAGTCTAAACTTCAAAAATCATGACCTGAAATATCTAAAATACCCTTTTTTAATTTTAAAAATTTTAATATTCTTTTAAAGGGTAAATATGTATTTTTATTTCATCAAAACCTATTTAAATAAATATTAAAATAAATATTTGCTTGAAAAGGAAATTGCGTTAGAACTAAAATTGAAGCTTTTTTTTTAAAAAAAAAAATCATCATGTCGCATGTTTTCATTAATTATCAATATTATTATGTAATATTAATCAACATAATTAATATATATATATATATATTAACTGAATCAAAAGAAAGATTCAGATTATATGTATTATTTTAGATTTTACGAATTAATGATTAAAAATAAATACTATAATATCAATGATATTTACGTTAAAGTACCTCTACAATTTTTGCTTTATTCATTAATGAGGTGTTGATTTTTTATAGCTTGACAATTTATAATTCATAAAATTTGTTTTTAAAAGTTTAATAAGTTTGATAATGATTTACTTATTAATAAATTTCTTAGAGTTTAAAGTTTAATCGGTTGTACTATACAATTGAGTTAATTCCCATAAATTAAGCATGTTATGCAATATTATTTTTGGATCATATTCATATATTTGTTTAAGTTCACTACAAGAAAACAGCCTGTTTGGCACAGAGATTTGGCACGGAAAAATACTGAAAACACTTTGGCACGGCCACTTTTTCCGTCCGTATAGCCATGGTGCCAAATAGTTGGCACGGTTATTTGGCACGGAGCCGAGATAATGGGCATTAATATTTTCCGTGCCAAATAGCATTGCTAGCAGGTGCTCCATCCTTTGACAAGGTGTCTGTGCCAAATTTGGCACAGTACTTGGCATTGTCATTTCTCACGAAATTTGGAACGACTCTCAAATTGTCATGCTATTTGGCATGAGCTTTTCTGATTGTATTTGACACGGTAAACATCTATACCAAAATCGATCTTATTTTGATTTAATTTGTTTTTACATTAATTGGCATTAAATTTGATATTTTTTAGGGATGGTATTTGACACCATTTAAATATTTTTTTAAAAAATAAATAAATAAATAAATAAAATGAAGAATTGAATAAAAATATATTTCAATTTATCTATACTATATATAAAAGTACGAATAAGGGGAAATTTTATTTTTTCCGATTGTACCCTTTGTTTTCAAATATATTTCTAAATTTCCATTATTAAATAATATTTTAATTATTCCATTATTAAAATAATAGAAATTTAGTCATTAATTAGGATCCAATGTGGCCAATAGAAATGCTCCACATCATCTTTAATATCTGAATTTTCGTCCAAACATTCTCCAAGTCAGTTTAGGAGAAAATCAATTTTGTCCAGATATTTCAAAGGCAAAATCATCCACCGGAACGGCAGAATTAGGTCTCGAGGTAACGTAAAAGTTGTAGATTTTGGAATCCTTTTTCCAATGGTACCTCATTTGCATTTTTTTGAGCTCTAAATCAAAAGTTATGAATTTTTTTCCAAAACTGCTCTTGTGAAGTCCTCTTTTAAATAGGATTTAACAATGCTGCATCAGGACTGAATCATTACTGAATCATAAAGACGTATTGGATTTGGACTCTTTCTTTGGGCTTCCATATTAACAAACTGGACCTAATAGTATCAGATTTAGACTTCAAGACATCCGGCTCGCCAATTTGGGCTTCATGGACTAAAACGGGCCTAATGAGTCTATTGGCCGAAATGAGACAAAATCAATTGTTTCTCCAAATTTATATCTAGATATATACTATATATAAAAGTACAAATGATGGGAAACTTTATATTTTCCAATTGTACCATTTTTTTCAAAAATATTTCTAAATTGCCATTACTTTTTTTTTAAATTGTCATTACTTAAAATTAGACTTTTATGTTTTATATATATTATTATTAATTAACCCAATTTCTACTATATGTATTATTATTTATTTATGATTTAATTTTAAGTTTAAATCTTACTCAAACTATTTTTTATATATTTCTAACTACTTATCCAAATTATTAACAATGATAATAAATATGTAGCAAAAAAAAAAACGATGATGATAAATATGTGATTGTTGCATTTGTAATTTTGGTATCATTTTTCTTAAACATATGTCCATAAGGTACAATGACCATGAAAAGAGTTTGAATTTTTCTTTTTCCATTTTAAAATTTCTGTTATTTTGGCAGTTATAAAAAAAACCACCGCCTAGGTATGGTATTGATAACTTTTTGTCATGCTTTGGGAATTTCATTTTCCTTTATCACTCTTTTTAATTTATCTTCTTCATTTCTTTCAATACTATGTTTGATGATTTCTTAAAATGAGTTTTCAAAGGAGTTGAATTTTTAAACTATGTACGAATTTTGATGACTGTTTGCTTTTGTTCTTATTAAAACAATTGCATGTTTGAAATTGGGAAAGAAATTTAGGTCTTGGGTAAAGGTGTCTGGATTATCATGCTGTGTTCTTGTGTAATCCTTTAAATTTAGTGTTTCCTTTGATATTTGAGTTACGTAACACTTTTTTCAACATTGTTCTATTGGAAACATAAAATAAATTAATTATATTGCGTGATTTGATAATTTATACCGTTACAAGATTGTGAATTTCATATTTTTTTCCCACAACTAGAAGAGATCTAATGGGATTGGAGGTTAAATGCACTAAGGACAACGGTTAAACGTGAGCCGTTGAAACTTCTTAGAAAGAAATTCGTGTGATCTATAATAGAGCGAACCATGAGATAAGGACCCCGAGTTTTTTGTCTGGAGGGGATACTCTTTGATATTGGAGTTAGTAGGATATTAATGTGTTTGGGGATACTGAAGTTAGTAGGGTCTTAAAATGTTTAGAGAGCTTAAGATCTAAAAAGTGGAGATGATGAACTTTTACCTTATGTGTGGAGTAGTTCTCTATATATATAGTGTGACTTTGGGCCGTTCTATATGGGCTCAACATTGCCCCCTAGGTATGAAGTTATTCTAAAACGATTGCACAAACAGCTATGAAACTGAGCGTCAGGTGGGTAAGTTGGGACCATCTAAGCTAAACAGGCTTACCGGTCGCATAGTTTAGTTTTTAAAATTTCATAGGGAGATTAACAAAATTTCATTTATGAGGTTATCAAAAAATCATAGCTATGTGTCGCTTGAAATGCCGCTAAAACTCTAAATATTAACAATGTTTGGCACAAATGTCGTTTTATAGTCATTTTTCGACTTTGAAGTGACGTTTATAACAAACGTTGTTTTAAACCGATCTATAAATGTCATAATAGGCCTTTTTTCCAGTAGTGTAGGGAGGTTATCAAAATTTGTAGTTATCAAGCTTTCATAAGGAGGTTATCAAAATTTTATAGGAAGGTTTATCAAAATTTTATAGCAAGGTTATCACAATTTCATAGTGTGATTATCAAAACTTTAGAGTGTGATTACTAACAATTCATATGGAGGTTTTTAAATTTTCATGACGTGGTTATCAATATATCATATGGAGGTTATCAACATCTCATAGTATTGGTTATCAAAATTTCATTGGGAAATTATCAAAATTTCATAGTGAGGTTTTCAAAATTCCTTAGGAAGGTTAACAAAATTTCATAAGGTTAAAAAAAATTTATAAAAACGTTCTCGAAATTCATAAGGAGATCATAAAAAATAGTGTAATTAATAGGGATGTTATCATAATTTCATATGAACATTTCATTTAATCATGTTGGGCCACGTGCAACATACGTGAAAGTTAAAACTAGTAAAATATAAATGAATGTATACATATATATACATAATATTCAAATTACAATAAAATTTCATGAAGCACAATACAACAAAATTTCGTAGAAGATCGCTTTCTAGTTTCTACTTGACATTTTGTGCTACCTTCTAATCTAGGTGGACTTTCACCTGCAAAACCATGGTCACAGTTCAATCATTATTAATAATAGTGTCAATGATAACGACATTTAACAAGAGTAGAGATCAATAAATTGATTAGATTAGAAAACATTACGTGGGCAGGGTTAAATCCAATGACGGACAAGCACCATTCTCTCTTATCTGTGCACAAACACAACGTCCTTGATCCAACCATGCTGCTGGTCCTGCCACAAACCCAGTTGTAACAGTATAAATCAATCTACTAATGAAAATGTAGTTATTAACCCTTATCCAGACAACTTTAAAATTGCAAAAGCACCAGTATATATTACAACTACATGTTCAAAATGATGGTTAAGTTCAGCTAACTGAAGTGAAAAAGAAACAAGGAGAACAAGACCAGACAACTATCTCCAACAAACACAAATTTATGGCAAGTGACAGTAATGGCAAACACAACTAGACTAGCCATGACATAAACATATATTTGACTTGATAACTTCGCCGTAACATAAATATCAAACACTAGGAGTAACCGACTAAAAAGGGCCTTTTAATGGGGTAACCAACTTAAAATTTTGAAGCAACAGAGTAAAGCTTCTATATATTAACAATACTAGCTAAGTGATGAATTCTCAATGGTCTACCTTGGACAGCGATGCATCTGTTGTTCATGGCTTATTGAATTTGGGGTACAAAGAGATAGTTAGTAGTTACATGGGTTGAATCTTGAACAGTTAACTAATTTTCCTGCTGTCAAACCTTTGTCTTTGCCATCAGGCAAATATTTAATTTCCTAAGACTTCAATTCACATTTAGTTTTAAAGACTTCAAAAGAATATATATAAAGTATAAACTTTAAATGGGAAAAAAGGTCTTTTAATTTGCTTCTCAATAAAATTCAATTTAATATATTTGTGTTTTTCTTGGTTCGTATAATATATAGAATTTAATTTAATAATAAAAATTCTACGTCTATTTTCAGAACAACATTCAAGAAAATTAGTTAAGAAAATATGGCAATTACAAAATTCACATCTGCAAGAGTAAGAATTTAAAAAGAAATAAAGAAAGAGCTTAGCTCATGGCTCCGCTGAGTTCAGTGGCAATTCCGGCTCGAGCCGGACCATGAGATTTTCCGCGATGACTCGCACCAGCTTGACTCATCAACTTCAGATATCCTTCCAACCTAACAGATGCTCTTCGACAACATAACTCTCTCCACATTAACCTCACCTCCCAACACGCTCGTCACACTCAGCGATGTTGTAGAAAGGGGCGGTCAGATTCATTTGGGAGATAGTTTGTCAGCAGCATTTAGGGTAGAGGGGTATTTAGGGATTTTTTAGATTTACGGCCCTAGAGGGATTTTCTCTTCAATTCCAATCGTGAGGAAGAAGATTACGAGGTGTAGAATGACATACCCAAAATTCAGCTACATCCAACGGCGGAGGGTATAGATCGGAGCACGGGAAGTTTTTAGATTCTTTTGAATTTTCGGAAGAAAAAACAGGGATTTTTTGTGAAATAAATTATAAAGGAGTAGAAATAGCATAGGAGGTTGGGGGTGAGAATTTGGGGTATTTTGTTCGATTTTTCAGACAAGGAAAATTGAAGGCAAATCGTGACTGAAAGAAAGAAGGAAGGAGAGAAAGAAGAAGAGGGAAAAGAAGAAGAATGGGGAAGTTTCGAAATATTAAAAAAATTGAAAATGGCGCTCGTCCCATTTAAGCCTATTGGGGATCTTTGAAGTGGCCCCTAGTCTGGTGAAATCTTTAAAAAAAAACAACTTTGGCACGGCATTTGGAACTTACATAGGGAAAACTCGTGCCAAACTCTGTTCCAAAAATAAATCACGTGATAAACTCCGTCTCAAACAATCTGCTCTACATCTCGAATCTAGATTTGAGACAGCCATTGGAACGAATTACTCATTTCCGTGTCAAATTCAGAACCAATTTGGAACGTTATACTACTTGTCGTGTCAATAACCATTCCAAACTATATACATATTTCTTGTTAGTTTATATAATAAATTTGAGTTTAACTATACGATCCAACCGTCAGATGTCGCATTAGATACACAAATATTATCTTATCAGAATTACGTGTTGATTATGTTTAGAATTTTCAAATTTATGATTAAAAAAATTGGAACCCTCCATTAAGATTGAATTTATTTTTATATCAACCATGTCTTATGAGATCCAAACGGATTAAAACTTGGCAAAGATGATATATTATACGATATTCACACGATCAACGGTCCGATTATCGAAATTCAATTGTTTTATACATCTCATAGTTAAACAACGAAACGTATGGATGAAGTGAACTATACACTTAACTATTACTTAGAAAATTATGAATCAATTTAATGGAAAACACATATTTCAAACCTTTAGAGCCATAATATGATAGGTAAATGTTAAATAATGAGCACGATTTCCATTTTCGAAAGTTTTGGAGATTATTGGACATTTGTTTAACAAGATAGAGCTAGTTAAAACATTCCAAGATTTGGCACGAATTTTAGTATGGAGACCGAATTTGGCACTGAGTTTGGAATGAATAATGATTTAGCGACGTGTTTTGGCACGCCTTTTATCAAATTGGCACGTAAGTATGAACAGATAAAATGTTCGGATTTTATTAAAGTGTTAGGCACTTATCTTGGCACGGATAGCTTTTGGCATGGCATTTGGCACAACATTTAGATTTAGCTCGCCCATCGAGACGAAACTCTAGTTTGCGTCCCGATTTTCATGCTAATATTCTTAAAAGGTGCAACGTCTTTGGAGAATGGTTTGGTACAGTGCCTAAGCCGTAGCAACTATGGTGCCAAAAGGTTGGTTCCAAATATCATCACAAATTTGTTACCGAATTTGGCACCAATTTTAGATTTTTCCGTGACTAATTCATGGGCCATTTGGGCTTTAGGTGTTAGGCACCTATTTTGGCACGACTTGATGGTTTTCCATGCCATGCGCCATGCCAAATTTGGCACGGTTAGTTTTTGGTGCCTACTGGCCCGTGCCAAACTTGCGTTCTTCTTGTAGTGGTTTGTCATGGAGTTCTCTTTTCTTTTCCACAGAAGATTTCTTTCATTTGTTTTCATTTGCGGGGTAAGGAAGGATTCTTTTCATCTTTTATTTCTTCCGTTCTCATAAATTGGGATTTTGGTGTTTACCAATAGTAGAAAATCTAAACCCTTTTTAATTTTAAAAAGGGTAAACATGTATTTTTATTTCATCAAAACCTGTTAAAATAAATATTAATAAATTCTTAATTAATTGTAAAAAGCAAAGTATTTCGTTCCTGAAAAAGAGCGAAGTATTTCTCTCAAGTTCTCTCTTCCACATCAATCTCTCATATCCCCTCTTGGTCACCCTTTTTTTTGTTCTGTAATATTTCTTCGAAGCTTCATTATTATATAGAATTCATTTTGGGTTTTTTTTTGGCTGGGCTCTTTTACGGGGTAAGAAGGATCCTTTTCATCTTCTATTTCTTTCGTTCTCGAAAATTGGGATTTTGGTGTTTATCAATGGTAGAAAATTGGGATTAATAGATGATTTAAAGTTATAAAGTTGGATTTAGACCATTGAGAAAAGCATATTAAAAAAGAAATCAGGATTTTCACATTACTAAATTTGATCATCATACAATCAAGTTCTAATAAATTGGGATTTTATTCAAGTTTTGTTTAAGTTGGGATTGAGAAAAGGTAAAACAGGATTTAGACATACAGTTTAAAGCTTATGGTCTTCCTGAAATATATATTAACGTCCTTCCTTTTGAACAAAAAAAAGCATTTATTAACGAAATCTACAATAGAATTAAATTTTTGTTGATTGTTTGACATCACCGTTTTCAATCTATTTCCTTTTGATGATTTTCTCCAAAAACTTTTCACTAGAAGTTGATTACAGATTAGAGAAGAAGATCTTGATTAAACATTATTAAAAAATAGTATTCAAAAGAAAGATTCAGATTATATGAATTATTTTAGGTTTTACGAATTATTGATTAAAAATGATCAATACTGTAATATTAATGATATTTACATTAAAGGACCTCTACAATTTTTGCTTTATTCATTGATGAGGCGTCGATTTTTTATAGCTTGATAGTGTATGGGGGTTATCCACTGTCAGTGCATCAAGTATTAACACATATTCTTAGTTGAAATCTGTTTTTAAAAGTTTAATAAGTTTGATATTGTTTATACCTCAATTTACAATTGAGGGTAAATTGGTCTTATCATAATCATAATCAAGATGTGTGGATAGGATTTAATCAAAATTCCTAAAGAAACTAGGTTTCTACACCACCCTAGTTCAAATTGAATTAGGAAAGTCTTGTAAGTTAATTGCAAGGGCTGAAATTAAATAATTATTAATTAAATAATAATTATTTTTATTGAATAATTATTATTAAAAATCCCATGAGTGCCGCCCCTACCCAGGTGAGTGGCAGAGAGAATCAATCGGAAGCAGTTTCCTTTGATATTGCAGCCTACTAAGGAGGCAAACGAGTAAAAAAGGAAAATTGCTTGTCATCTGCCCATGAGATGAAAAATACCTCATGGACATACATAGCAAGGCCCAAGTCGTCTCCCATACAGAGGAGAGGCCGCCCTCTGCCCTGCAGAGAGATATTTTTCTCTTCCTGCAGGAAGGAGGCAGAGAGCAAAAGTTTGTCAGCAAGAGAAACATCTGTGTACGTGAGAGAGGCATGAGATTTTCAACCTCACACCTCCTTCATATAGTTGACCAACCATAATAGAGTAATCGTCTAGCCTCCTTCCCTCCCCGGGAAGCGAAATTGCAACTTGTATTTTGGACAAAATAGTGAAATTGACCAATTGAAGAGGCTAGAAGCTGCGATTTCTTCCAAGGAGCACACCATGATGATCCTTGAGCTATGTAGATCATCTTGGTAAAATTTCACCTCATTCTGACATCGGAGTAAAAACTTATGACCGGTTTTCAGTTAAGGACATTTTCGGAGTGAAACCAAATTCACCATGATAGAGAGCTCGAATTAACTTAGGATTTTTTCCATGATCTTATGGAGATATTCTAAATCTACTGGTGAAATTTTGGTCAAATCCGAGATCGTTTGCAACTTTTGCATTCTTTTCAATTAAGGACATATGGCTTTCTCACCCCGGTTTAAGCCATTTTCTTAATTAATTCTTATTTTCATGATTTAAAGAGCTAAATATGGCCAAGTATGAGTAATTTCGTGGCTTTGATGATCAAAGTTCAATTCATGACGTCAACTGGCCACTAGTTAAATTCAGCACAAAAGAAGCAACAAAAGCCTGCTGCACTGTGATAGGCAGAAGGAAGAATTGTCATCAACTACCCAGGAGGTAGATTTTCGTCTCCTATCTTAGCAAAGTGGCGCCCTTATGCATATCTTGTCCTCTCCCCAGCAGTTGGATGCAATCAGAAGAAGACGGAAGCTTCACTGCACTTTCCTAGAAGCTGTCATCTGCATAGGAGGAGGATTTTGCCTTTCTCAGCAATGCAAGCCCATTAAATGCTCAAGCCCAAACCGTCCCCTATATAAAGGGAGGCCATTCTCAGGTTTCAGGCAGATTCCGCATCTCAGACATTTCTCCCGAGAAATCAAAAACCAGCTCCTGCAGCTACAAACTTGCTCCGCGCCAAAAACCAAGCTCCGTGCTTATTTTCTCTCTGGCTCTGCGCCATTTTCACCCAATTCATCACGAGTTCTTCACTCGTTTTTTATATTTCCCTTGATTAGATCTTGTTTCAGGACAAACAAACACTCTTTTAGTGTTTTTCTCTTGTTTCAATCTTGTCTCCGGACATACAAACACTGTACACGTGTTCTTCATTCAGAAATAACAGATCAGTTTGTTATTTTCTTTTCAATTTCAATTGCAATAAAAGCAGATCTCTCAGATGTGATCCAAAAAGAGAAGAGGCCCAGTTATGAGAAGTAGTTCGTGTGGATCCAATGATTTAGATGCTCCAGTGTGACTTTGATCCAGTCCCCACAATCGTTCTGATCTTTTAATCTGCTGCTCCGCGCACCAGATCTTGTTTTTACAACCTCTTTGTCAATTTCAGCAAATTGACTGGCACGCCCTTACGCTGTCATAAAGAATTCTCCGCGAAAACTCTAGCAAGAGATTTTTGGCGCAACATCTCTTTTTAGCACGCCCAGTGGGACAAGCACATCTGCTCTCCCACTCTGGCGCCCTCAGTGCTCTAAATTCCTCTCCAAAGCCGGCGATCCCCGGTTCTCTTTCTCCTAGGTACTCAGCAAGGTGTCCGCCTCACTCAAAGTTCCACACCAAATCACTTTCCCGGGCACTTGAAGCAGGACAAGACAGCAGATCTCTCCTCCTCTCAACATCTCAAGGTAACTTTTCTTTACTTTTTCTTCTCCCTTCCCCTTTTTCTAAGTCTTACCAAGTGGTAAATATGCCACCTAAGGTTGATGAAGGCAGATCTAGCCATGTTATGCAAACCAGAAGCAAAAACGTGGCAGATCCTTCACAATTGCCTTTGGAATCTGATTCAAAGATCTTGTTGCAATACCTCACTGAAGCCATGAATGAAATTTCTTTGGCATAGGAACAAAGGATGCAACAACTTATGAGATCTATGGATCAGATGAACAAATCTCATGACCAACTTAAGGAGGCTAATGACTCTTTTAAGGAGCAGATGATTCAAGACCGTGAGAACATCCTGGCTCAGATTGGTCAAGTAGAAGATAGACTCGGGGGGCAAATCCAACAGATAGCCCAAGATCCGAGACAAGTTAACATGCCTGCACTTCTTCCTCCACCTGTGGCGCCATTAGCTAATAATGGTGCCAACCAGGCGAGATTTCCACCTCAAGTGGAAGCAGTTGGTAACAACAACTTACCACCTCAAAGAGAGGAGTAGCAAGAGGTGAGAATGAAGCTGATCTCATTCCTGGGCATCAAGAAGCAGCCGACCATCCACACGATAACGTGGAAGAGGAAGTCAACCCAGTTGGCCCTCGAGTTGCAGCTTATGTACCTCCTCATGTGAGAAATGGTAATGGTAATGGTAACGGTAATGGCGGAAGGAATGGCCATCAACGCCATCCTGCTCCACGCCATCCACCTCAAGTTGCTGATGTACATGGACCAGTCAATCAGAATCACATCAAGGAGATGATTGAAGACATGATTAGCCCCGCTTACAGGCGAGTAGGCAGGCCATCTTTTCAGAAGCCTTACCCTGAGGAGTATGATAGAATATATCCTCTACCTCGTGGGTACAAGGTCCCTGACTTCACAAGCTTCTTTGGCACCTCTAGCAAGCAGACGACTCTGGAGGACATTGCTCGTTTCACTGTGCAATGTGGAGAAGCCAACTCTGGCTACCACAAGCTTCGCCTATTTCCCAACTCTGTCACAGGTGTAGCGTTTACTTGGTACATCAACTTAGCACCCAACTCAGTAAGAACCTGGGAGGAGATGGAAAGATTGTTCCACACACAGTTCTATAGAACTGAGCCTGAGGTCTCCATGGCAGACTTGTCACTCCTCTACCAAAGAAAAGGGGAGTCAGCTGAGGAGTACTTAGCTCGTTTCAAGAAGCTAAGGAATAGGTGTCGCACACCTCTCCAAGAGATAGAATTTGTGCGCCTAGCTCAGAATGGACTTGACATAGAACTTCGAAAGAAGTTTGAAGGAGTTGACTTCAGAGACTTCTTCGATATGTCAACCAAGGTGACAAGATATGAGACTTTTCTTCGAGAGGAGAATGAAAGGAGAAGTTCATCTTATGGCACTTATTATCAAGAGCCAAATTTTGAACTTGGAATAGCTGAGGTCAAGGCAGATCGCCCCATTGAGTGTTCATGTCTTGTGAAGGCAGGAGTAGGACACCCTCAAACCCAGGAAAGGTTTGCTGCTATGTACCAAAGACAAGCAGGGAAGAAGCCTTATGATGGAAGCAAAACTTATTCGTTTGATACTTCAAAAACAAATGAAGTTTTTGACTTCCTACATAAATCGGGTATGATTAAGTTACCACCTGGACATGTCCTTCCTTCACCAGAGGATATCAAAGAAAGAGGATACTGCAAGTACCACGACTCCTGGAGGCACCCAACCAACAACTGTACTGTGTTCAAAAACATAGTACAAGAAAATATAGAGAAGGGAATCTTGAAGTTCCCTGAGGCGCCAAAGAAAGATATGGGAGTTGATAAAAATCCTTTCCCAGCTCCTATCCACATGGTCACATTCAACCTCCCAAAGGATGGACAACTGGCTAGTAAGGAGAGGGAAGAAACAACTCCCAAGAGGTCAAACTTGGCTCCAAGCACCTCCTTGGCAGCCAATCCTCAACATGAAGGTAAGTCTTATCACCACTCTGCTAAAGCTAAGAAGTTGGTTGATAAAGCTAAGTTAAAAATCTTGGGTGTCCATTCAGATCGGCCTTGGAATCCAAACACGGCCGCTGACAGCCTTAAAGCACCAAGGAGGAAGGTTAGGAACGTTTTCGTCGATCGTGATGATGAAGAAGAGCTTGTGGAATATCTTGATACCTCTTCTAGGAAGAAGGTTCAAAGAAAGTTGGAGTTTTCATCAAAGACTCCACTCCAAAGGAAGGAAAAAAGTAGGGCAAAACACACTCCAAGCTCGGGGGGGCAAGCCAGAAACTTCTTTTCCTCTTCCTAAGTAGAACAAAAGAGAGTATGGCGAACCATCATCAAAAGTGGCGCCACCTCCTTCTCATCCTAGCTCATCTGCCCATCACAAGGTGCAAAGGTCTTCCAAGAGAGAGCACGATCAACAACCACAAGTTGAAAATCATTCTAAGTCTCTTCCGAAGAGGACTAAGCGTGAGATTAGACCATGGTTGGATCATAAGAAGGAAGAATATCGCCATGCAGCTGTGAGAAAAGAAATGAAGCTGAGAGGTGATCATGCACGACCAAGAATGGTCAAGCCACCATCAGACACTCCAAAGGGTGTGTGGCGGAAAGTGCAACATCCCAAGTACCCTGTTCAAAGGAATAGGAAAACTTGGAGAAGACGAGAACTTCGAAAAAGAGCTAAGGCTCGAAATGAAGAAGAACTTGATGCCATGCAAGTTGATGAGAGTGGAAATGAACCTTCAAAGGATCCACCACCTACCAATGAGATGGATGTTTCCCTCATGGACTTAGCAGACATGGGAGTAAAGCTATGCAAGGAGAAAATCCTTTCTGAAGAAGCAAGGCTCAAAGCTAAAGCATTTGAGCTAAGTAAAAAGAAGCTGAACTCCAAGATCAAAGGCAAGCCTTGATTGATATAGTCTATGGCAACGAAGATTATTCTTGCCAAGAACTAGCAAGCAGGGGCGCCATCAACGAGGAAACAGTCCTTGGATATAGAAGATTAGCCATGAGAGCATTAACCATAGGAGATGAAGATGGAGGAGATGATGATTTCGAGGTCTGTAGTATTGATGATGATTCATACTACCAAAAGTTTCCCTATGAAGCTTTGACCAAGAGACTTGAAGACTGGCCATCACATGAGGCCACTCAAGATCTACTCCACATCTCAGAGAACATGCCGCCATGGCAAATATCAATTTTGCTTGACAAAGCAAAATTAGATAAAGAAAGGAAAGAGTTTGAAGCTAAGAGATTAGAACACATCGAAGCTGAAAACATCCTTTTCGAGAGACAAGAAGCTATAGATGATGCTGCTAAACAACTCCTTAGGAGAGTATTCATCGAAGAGCTTGACATAACAACAGACAAGGCCCCAGGAGACCAAGATGGAAGTCTTTGGACTCCACACTGGGAGGATAGTGGCGCCACCCACATGGAGGATGCCATCCCAACTTCATCTCACCAAAACATGTGTGATGAAAGTTCGGAAGAAAAGCCTGTCGCCATGAGTGAAGAGGAAACGTTAGCCGCCGAGGACTTTGACAACAAGTCTGTTGAATCATTGACCTTCGGGCAGTTCATGGTTAACGTTAACCATACTACTATCACTCTGCCATGCACATTTGCTACTAGATTAAAAGAACGAGTGGAATCATTTGAACCACCCTCTCCCTAGGAAGATGAAGATGTCATTGAGATCCCCTCAAGTAATGAGGAAGACTCGGGGGGCAACACCTCAGATGAGGCAAAAGCCATGATCTTCATCAAACCAGATGAAGCAAACACTTGCCACATCAAGCCCTTGTATATTAAGGCACATGTTGATGGCATTCCAATCAGTAGGGTACTTGTTGATAATGGTGCAACGGTGAATCTCATTCCCTACTCATCATTGAAGAAACTAGGCAAGTGCACTGATGATTTGATCAAGTCAGAAGTCACCGTGAGTGATTTTTCTGGCAACATCAAGAAGACAAGAGGCATATTGCCTGCCCAGCTGACCATTGGGTCAAAAACGTCCCTCTCTGCCTTCTTTGTAGTTGATTCCTCATCAACTTACAACATGTTACTTGGTAGAGATTGGATTCATTCCAACTGGTGTGTCCCATCATCCTTACATCAACTACTGATGTTTTGGAATGGTACTAAAGTTGAAGTGGTCAAGGCAGATAAGAGACCATTCAAAGTTGAAACCAACGCAGTAGATGCGAGGTTTTATGATGGAACCACCGGACCTATAAGGTTCATAGGCCAGGACAAATATGGCCGGCCATACCCGTTCATTTCCACAGGAGAAGTCAGACAAGAAGCCTTGAAAGAGGTGATGGAAAATCTTGTGCGGCCTGATGCATTGATCCCCTTCAAGCCGCTTCCATGTGCTCCTATCATAGAGGAAATCCCATGAGTACACAACCTAGAGAGGTTGTGTTGGCCAACGACATCTTGAGAAAGTTGTCGACACTGGCCTTAGAGATGAAGCTCCAAAACTTAGAGGATTCAGCCGCCCCATCAGCTAATGCGGCTTATCAAAGTGTAGAAAAAACACAAGATGAGATCACCATGGAGGAACTTGATCTTGCTCCCATGAAGTTAGATGATCTCAAGGCTGAAGTACAAGATCCTTTACTTGAAGTAAATCTTGGTACTGAAGAAGAGCCTAGGCCAACTTACATAAGTCAGTTGTTGGTCGAAGAAGATAAGCCACGCTTTGTAGCCTTGTTAAAAAATACATAGATTGTTTCGCCTGGGATTATGACGAAATGCCTGGCTTAAGTCGTGAATTGGTGGAGCATCGCCTGCCAATCATTGAAGGTTACCATCCCTATCAGCAACCTCCTAGAAGGATGGCTAATGATGTCATTCTTAAAGTTAAAGAGGAAGTTGAAAGGCTCCTTAAGGCAGGATTCATCCGTACCGCAAGGTATTTAGAATGGATTTCAAACATAGTTCCTGTAGTTAAAAAGAATGGTAAAATCAGGGTGTGTGTTGATTTCCGAAACTTGAATTCAGCCACCCCTAAAGATGAATATCCTATGCCTGTTGCAGACCTACTGGTAGACGGGGCCGCCCAACATCAAGTGTTATCCTTCATGGATGGTCACAGCGGCTACAACCAGATCTATATAGCAGAGGAGGATGTTCCAAAGACAGCTTTTCGTTGTCCAGGTGCAATCGGTACTTTTGAGTGGGTAGTCATGCCCTTTGGACTCAAAAACGCCGGTGCAACCTATCAAAGAGCCATGAACGCCATCTTCCATGACATGATTGGAAAATTCATGGAGGTATACATAGATGATGTAGTGGTTAAATCACACAACCAACTTGATCACATTGATCATCTAAGGCGCTCATTCGAAAGAATGAGACCACATGGTTTGAAAATGAATCCATTAAAATGTGCTTTCGGTGTTAGTGCAGGTAACTTCCTTGGATTTTTGGTCCATCAACGAGGCATCGAGATAGACCAAAACAAGGCAAAAGCCATCATACAGGCAAAACCACCCACCTCGAAGAAAGAACTCCAACGCTTCCTTGGACAAGTCAATTTCTTAAGAAGATTCATCTCCAACACTGCTGGCAAGACCAAGGCGTTTTCGCCACTCTTAAAGTTGAGAGATAAGGAAGACTTTCAATGGAATGATAAACATCAAGAAGCTTTTGAGGCCATTAAGAAGTATTTAACTTCGCCTCCTGTATTAGTTCCTCCTAAGAAGGATAAGACCTTGTACCTATATGTTGCAGCCACCACATCCTCCATAGGATGTTTGTTGGCTCAAGGGTTAGGAAAGGGAAAGGAACAAGCAGTGTACTACTTAAGTAGGACTCTTACGGATGTAGAAACTCGGTATAGTCCTATCGAAAAGCTATGTTTGTCACTTTATTTTGCAGCAATAAAACTAAGACATTACATGCTCTACTTTGATGTCTGTGTTATTTCAAAAACTGGCTTAGTAAAATACATGTTATCTCGGCCTCTCCTTAAAGGCCGACTAGGCAAGTGGTGCCTAGCACTTTCTGAGTTCAGTTTCAAGTATATACCTCAGAAGGCAGTGAAAGGGCAAGCAATTGCTGACTTCCTAGCCGACCACCCATGCTTAGACTTGGGAGAAGAGTTTGAAGATTCAAACTTTGTCATGGAGGTATCTTT
>AWUE01012561.1:0-14671 GCA_001974825.2 Corchorus olitorius
ATGCCCTTCTAATGTACCATGGTGGAACAAATTCTGGAAGGAGATCATATTTGGAGGAACATCAAGGTCATGATGCCATATTGGTGCCTGGCAGAGATGATTCTGTTGAAGGGTGTTATAGGTATGCATTTGTTCCTTAGCCTCAAGCACATAGCAAATTTACATGGTTCATCATTCTGTTTTGGTTGGTTCTCATGCATGTCTAGATAGGGAAAATATACAATTATTGAGTTGGATTGCTTCATAATGGTTTAGCATGATTCTTTATAGGAATTTTTAATGATTTCAGTGTGGATGTGAAGGGTGATTTATCTCTTGAGAAGTTAATACCAATTGCCAAAGTTTATCTTCTGTTTCTTTGTTCAAGTTATTTGCATAAATGAAACAACTGATCTCATTTGTTCAAGTTAGGCTCGAGCACTCTGTTTTGGTGTCTGGCAAATATAAAAACATAGCAGATTTGAGAATTGTTTCTGGTGACAGAGAAAGAAATTACATTCCTTTTTATTTTCTGATCTCATTTGCAGAGAGTTAGCTTTATGACATCCTTGCTGTTCACTTTGAGCATTGGAGAGGAGCTGCTCACTCCTGTATTTCCCCAACACTTCTTGCTTCTATAGCCAATTGCAAAAAAAATGAGCTTGGCATGTTAATAGCAGATAACCTTGCTGAAATTTCTGCAAATATGATTCTTTTTCACTGTCATTGAATACTCTTAATACGTTTTGTGTGGAAAATGCTCTAATCTTGGAATTGATTTTAGATTCAATCAGTATGCTTTGATAATCTAGGCCTCATGTTTGCTGCTGCCTTGAATTGAATGATTGCAGATGATTCGCCTGCTGCTAAGAAGCTAAAATGAAGGTAATGATCACTTTTTAGCAGTTATAATGACTTTAAAGTTTTCATATATTGATAAAAGGTGGATTAGAGCAGAAGTCTAGCTTGAGACTTGCTAAATATGATTAATGTCTTAAAGGTTTTTCAGATTATCAAGGTAATGGCAATGAAAGACAGAGCTCTGCAGTCATTTAGCCTTCTGCTTTGCTTTGCTATTTTAATGCCCAAAAATTCTTAGCTAAAATATCTCAATGCGTGTTGAAAGTTATATGACTAACAAAGAAAAGAAAGTAGAGAGGGTGTTAAGTTTTTCTGACAACCTAAGCACTTATTGATTTCAACTTTTTTTATTCCAAATTAATCTTAGATAGGAATTTTTCTCCAGGTTAGCTTAAGCTAAAAAAAACTATTTAGCAATGATAAAACTTGCTATGAAATATGAACCACAACTTTTGGTCTCATATTAATGCTACAATCTTTGGGAGGATAATGAAGGAAATCTAGAGCTGGGTTTGAAGCTGATGAACATGTGTGTCTATAAGACCTTCTGTTTGATCACTTTTTCTTATTTTTCTCTGAATTCAAGAAATAAGATGTTGAATTTATCTTCCCAAAATTCCTATTTATTTACTTCTTAAGTTTGGATTGACAAGATATTCAAGTGCCGAGATCACTAAGAAGCGAGATGATAAGAACATAGAATAGGCAAAAAGTTTTGCAAGTACTCCACTACTCCAGTCACTTCTTCAAATATCGACATTAATTAAGGGTATGTTTGATACTATGGCATTTAGGATGTTCTCATGTATTAAGTATGATTTGTTGCAATTAATCAAGTAAATGATCATCATCAGGTGCCACAAGCCAGATATGCGATTTTCATGCAAAATTTCTACAAGATTGTCAAGCAAAAGTCAAGCAAAAGCTGCTTATCCTTTTGGAGGGGATGTAACCAATAATTTATAGGGTACATTTTTTAAAAGCATATATATCTTGGATTTGTAGTCAGAAGGTTGATGAATTACTTGGTTTATAATGTAAAATTGTTTGCATAATTAAGATTAATAAAATGATTATCAATAGTTTTACAAATGTGTTCATAGCTGAAAAAAATGCAATCCATTCTAAAGTTTAATTTTCTAGCTTGCCAGTGGGTGGGTGCAAAATTGAATGCAGGATTGACTTCTTGGAATTTAAGCCTTCTTAGATTGCAGCAGCAGTGGCAATATCTGTTGCTGTAGAAACCAAACCAGTGGACACAGTTGTAAGTATATTGTGGTAAATTCTGCAATTGGCTATAGAAGCAAGAAGTGTTGAGGAAATACAGGAGTGAGCACCTCCTCTCCAATGCTCAAAGTGAACAGCAACTTTGTCCACACTACCAAAGCAAAAGCCTCGAAAGGAAATAAGACTGATCATTCCACAATGGGTATGGATATGTATTTACCTTACAATTACATATAGATTTCCTTCCTACTGCTGGACGTTCATGCTTGGTATCCATGAATTTCTCAAGTATTTATATAGATTATTTTCCCTTAAACTAAGCATTGTGTACTCACCTAATTTGAACCTATGATGTAACAGTTTGGAATGTGTATCTATGGGTTATGGAAGATCCAAGTGATTGGCTCAAATCCCTTAATCTAAGTTGCAAGTGATTGTGACAAAAAAAGAAGGTTTAATTGGCTCCTTCTGTGAGAAACAGGTATATGTTTACAAACTTAGGCCCTCTAACATTTATTCTTTACAAAATCCATCTTCAGATTTAGCTACCAAGACCAAAAAATAAAAAAATAAAAACAAAACAGTCCCAATATTGCTAGCTTTCATTTGAAATGGTTGAGAGTTTTTATTGTTGCTAATCTTGCTTAAGTGGAATTGTTGTAGATTATTACTGTAACTATATTGTAATCTATTTGCATTTTTCACTGACTTTATTGAAGTTAATTTCCAAAAGAAATGCCATATTAGATGTAAAATGCTTTTTCACCTATTTTCCTTTGTCCTCTACCCTGTGCCTCCATCTTTTTCTTAATCCAGAATGCTGATTACACATTGATTTGTATATATCTGAGGTTTTGAAGTTTTCATTATCTCCTTCTGTTTTTGTTGAAATTAACGCGTCACAGGCATTGGCAGGAGTTTAACATCTTTCAGTTTCAATTCATTGCACATCAGGTTTGTTGCAGATGCCTTTTCTTGATTGTTTTTCTTTGGTCTACTATCAATCAATGACGTGAAGCTTCTTGCACTTAGCATGTATTTCTCAAATATCAATGTCTGTAGTGCATGTGTTTAAACTAAAGTGAGATTGAAGTAGTTGTGAGCTATAAATAATTTAATGAATGTTTCCAGACAATTGCTTCCTTAAAACAAGTAGCTTTCTTGAGCTGCCTTCTTACATGAATGAATATCTCTACTTAATAGGAGAAGAAAGATGCAATTTTGACAAAGATTGAAGTTTCACAAGTACATTTAGAGTTGTTAAAGTGAAATAATGTTCCCAATGATGCCTTCCTCATCTCTCATTAATGAGAATTTACGTCTTCGAAGAATGCCTAAAATTCCAGTAAGAATATTTACATCTCTTTCCATATAGAATATTGTTTTGTTGATAATGATGGTGGCTTATATGGTGCTTTTTTTTTATTTAGGTAAGGTGGGATGAAATATTTTCTCCTTGGGCCCAAGCTTCGCACTCCATCTTATTGAGATGGAAGACCTTGGTCTTTTCCTAGGCTTACCAAAGACAGATTGCATTGAACCTTTCAGGGTTTTGGGTGGAGTCTGCTTCCGTTTTTATCCAGCAAAGATAATAGTCCCAATGCTTAAAAATCTTCTCGAAAGTTGGAATCAACGTTGGAGTTCAAAGGATCAAGATTAGTTGCTTGATTTGGTAGTAGTCTCTACATATTTTGCAAGACTTTTGCTATATATTCTGAATCGATATTAAAGGGTGATTTATTCCTACTACTTTCTTCAGGCTTGAGGATGTCCTATCACACAAGTGATATGAAACCAAGTACTTAAACAACCCCGGGGATCAAGTTGAAGTTCATCATCGTGATAGCCCTCCCTTAGCTCATAAGACTAGATAGATTTTGCAGTATATCAGCACAAAAATGTTGAATGTCAATAGAAAAGACATCACATTTCAATTACAACATAAACTACATATGTAATAAGACTTTATTTTATTAACAAATAAATAGAGAAAAATGTTGCAAAAAATTTATGTTTCTCCTTTTAAAGAATTTTGTTAGCTTAAAACTTCTCATGTTAAGCACAAAAATCCAAACATCCAAGCCCCGCGCAGCGAAGTGCGCGGGTAAGGATCTAGTTAATATAATATAAACATAAATTTTTCAGGCTTACAAAACATGCAGCTTTGACTAATAAATTTTGATTTCCCGTGCCAGTTTATTGCTGGCTGTATACTGACAAAACAAATTGCTGTGGAACAATCTGCATATATATACAAGGTGTTGCCAATTACTAATGCAAAATGTAAAGAGTTTTCTAACATATATATATATATATATATATATATATATATGACAAAACAAGGCAATTAACTAATTATATATAGAACTTATTTTAGATCACTGAGATTCTGAGTTCCTAACAAAGACCAGGTCTCTAAAGAACTGAAGTGCAGAATAATAGATGGAGGAAAAAGGATGTATTTTGTATTAGATTACAAAGTAATTTATAGGTACAGTATACGCTTGATACAAGAGATATGGCTAAGGCTAAGGGTTGTTAGCAGACATAAGATAAATCAACAAATTAGGCTATGGCTAAGACTTATCATTTGTGTTCATTCTATATAGTTTTTGATGATAACAAAACATTCTATATTAGTGGGACTAACTAACCTATTTAGTGTGCAGTGACAAATTGAGTTACACACTTAATGTATGGTTATGCGCAAACCTATCTATACAAAGCTCAATATCACAGAAGAAACACACTACAAGTGAAACCCTCCTCAGTGAGTACAGTTAAGGTGAAATTGAAGAAGATCTAGTCCACAACAAGCTCAAGAAGCATTTTGGTGGAACTGAAGTCAGAACAAAAGAATGCATATGAAGAACTGACTGAAGAAAGTAAGAAAGAGCAATATTAGTGCCACCAATTCGGAGGCAAAATTTAGTGGGACTAAAGAAGGTCGACAGCACAACTTGACAGTTTTTTACAGCGTCGGAAAACGATAAAATAACGGAATAAAAATTCAAAAAGACGCTCCAACGGCTAGTTTCGACAAATATGTATTTAAAACGTGAAATGACCGTTGGGAAGTAGTTTTGAGCATTCAAGAATTCCTTTGAAAGCATTAACTCTCAAGAATTTTCTCCAAGCCGTACAACACTCTTATTCTTTGTATTTGCTTGGACTTTAGCAAGACTGTTCTTAATTCTTTTCTTGTAAATCTTGCAAAGCGTTTACTCTGGGTATTTCGATCATCTAGGATCAGTTTACACACTTCAAACTTTGTTTATTTGTTTGTGATTAAGTGCAGGGAGCACTTGTTCGAGCTTGGGTTTAGCTCGCTGTGATTTCAAGCTTGGCAAAGCTTGGTTTGTGTAAAGGCTCGGTGTAGGCCCGTAACTACATCGGATTAGTGGATTTGGTAAAAATCCTTGGTCGGGAAAGATCAAGGTAGAGGACGTAGGTTGGGTGGACTGAACCTCTATAAATCGTGTGTCAAGCTAAGCATCTCCTAATCCGTTTTAGTTATCTTGCCTTTATTTGTCTTTATTACTTGCCATTCATTATTTTGTTCTCCTCTGCCTTCTTCATTGACTTTGCTCTGCCATATTCTTCATCTATGTCACATCCATTTATTGCTTGCACTTTATATCTGCTCTGTTCATATTATTCGCACTGGTTTCTTTCATCTATCTGGTCGCACTAATTTTCTGTGTTGCAGAAAAGTTCTTAAGTTGAAAGAATTTTCGAAGTAGGCTATTCACCCCCCTTTAGCACCATATTTGGGACCAACAATTGGTATCAGAGCCTGTCTCTTGATCAATTGGATTAACATCCTCAAGGGTGATCCAACATGGCTGCTGGAAGTTCTTCACAGAATGTTGCAAACATCATAGAAGAAGGCCAGTCCACTCACAGACCCCTTCTGTTTGATGGAACAAACTATCAATGCTGGAAAAACAGAATGGCTGTCTAATTGAAGGCCAATGAGTTTGATATGTGGAGAGTAGTTGTGCATGGACCATTCGTTCCCAAGAAAACAAATGCTGAAGGAAGAGAAGTTGACAAAAGCTGGGATGAATGGAATGCTGATGACACTCGAAAAATTTAAGTCAACTACAAAGCAGTAAACACTCTGCATTGTGCCTTGAGTGCCACAGAATACAACAGGATTGCTGGTTTGGGATAAACTTGAAGTCACTCATGAAGGAACCTCTCAAGTGAAGGAGTCCAAAATTAATCTCCTTACTCTTGAGTACGAATCCTTCAAGATGAAGCCAGATGAATCTGTCACAGAAATGTATCACAGATTTGTGAACATCACAAATCAGCTCAAGCAACTGGGAAAGGCTTATTCAGAAAGTGACATGGTGAAAAAGCTGCTCAGAGCAATGCCCAAATCCTGGAGCCCTAAGACTAGCCATATGGGAATGCAGAAACTTGAACACCACCACACTTGATGACCTATGTGGTTCTCTGCTTAGATATGAATCAGAATTAAAGCATTCTGCTGAACAGGAGAAGAAGAGCACAGAAAAGAAGAAAAGACTTGCTCTTAAAGTGTCAGCACTAGAGGAAGAAATAGAGGAGCTGACACTGGTGAGAGTGGTTCATCAGATGATGACAATGACTCTGCAATGCTTGCCAAAAAATACATAAGGCTAAAAGGAAGAAGAAATCAGCTTATCTACAAGAGAGGCCAAAGAAGAGATCGATTCAGAAAGGATAGAGATGGATACAGAAATGATGAGTACAGGGATAACCAGTTCACTTGCTTTGGATGTGGAAAACCCGGTCACATCAAAAGTGACTGTCCGCTCAACAAAAAGGAAATCCCTGGAAAAGACAAAGGGAAGAAAAGGGCAATGGTTGCTAGTACCTGGTCAGACAGTGATGTCTCGGACTCAGAAGCTAGCGACAACGAACAAGGGACCAAGGCTAATATGTGCCTTATGGTAGAAGAGGAAAGCCTTGAGGTAAACCCTAATCTTCCTGATATTTTTGTTGATGAGATGCATGATGAATATGATGAATTATTTCAAGAGTATGAACACACTGTAATTATGTATAAATGTTTGAAGAAAAGAAATACTGAGATAATGCTTGATTTCGAATCTACTAAAAACAATCTGGATAACATGATTGTTAAATATGATGCATTATTTGCTGATCTTGAGCATGCTAAAGCTGAGAATGAAAAACTGCTAAGTCAGATTGAGAAAATGAAAAATGATGAAATTGCTGTGACTAATACCAACACTCAAATTGCTCGGACTAATAATAGACACAACAGAAGGCAATTTAAGCCTAAAACTATGACCTGTTATACTTGTGGCAGGAAGGGTCATCAATCCCCTGAATGTTATCAGAAGGATAGACAACCTTTCCGAACCAAACTTGTATGGGTGCCAAAAGGCACGTATGTTGTTTCTAACCCTCAAGGACCCATCAGAGTATGGGTACCTAAAACAACAAACTGAAATTTTGTGTATGCAAGTTGAGCAAGAGCAGTAAGAATATTGTTTAAAGGCTCAACCAAAGGAAAAACAGCCCTGGTACCTGGATAGTGGCTGTTCAAGACACATGACAAAAGAGAAAAAGATGTTCAGAGAGCTTAAAATGAAAATGGAGGAAATGTCACCTTTGGTGACAATTCAAAAGGAAAAATACAAGGAATTGGGACCGTTGGCAAAGGCTCTGCACAAATCACACATGTGTGCTTTGAAGCATAATCTGTTGAGCATTAGTCAGCTTTGTGACAAAGGAAACAAAGTATGTTTTGACTCTCACGTTTGCCAAGTATTTGACACCAATACCGGCAAGCTCAAGTTTGTCGGTAAGAGGCACGGTAATGTATATATTATCTTTCTTGATGATTTAATCTTGGGAGATAATATCTGTTTGATGGCTAACAATGCTTCTGATAGTTGGTTATGGCATAAAAGATTAGGTCATGCTAGCATGAACACTATAGCCAAGCTGATGAGAAAGGACCTAGTCACAGGCCTGCCCAAACTGAGGTTCAATAATGATAAAGTTTGTGAAGCCTGTCAGTTTGAAAAGCAAGTTAGAAGTTCATTCAAGTCAAAGAACATTGTCTCCACCTCAAGACCACTTGAGCTTCTGCACATGGATCTTTTTGGTCCTATTGATAACATTACCTAGGATCAAAATGCAAGAAGTATAACTATTGGTCTTTTCCTTGTATAAAGTGGTTGGGTTTCGGAGTTAGAATATTCAAAATGTTTTTCCTTGATTCATGAAAAGGATGGGTGTTTGATCTTTTATTGAGAAGAGAGAAATATTTTTGGTGTTTGTGGAAAAAAATTCAGTTTTTTTTTTTAAAAAAAATAAATTTCAATGAAATAAAATATATTAAAATAAAAATATTTAATTTTTATTCCACGTATCACCTGCCACGTCAGCAAAAAAGACGACGTTAGTGCCACGTCAGCATATTTGACGGGTCTGTCACGGCTCGCTAATGTGAGGGATCTCGGTGGTGATAGGTTCTGATAGTAGAGGGATGAATTTGTAGAAAAAAAAAGTATAGGGACCAAAATCAACATTTCGTATAGTACAGGGACCTCCCAGGTACTTTTACCAGTTTATCTATAATACTATTATTTTATCTATCTATAAGATAAATATATATAATACTTTAAATTGAAATTTGATACGGTTTAAAAATTAGTTTGAGTATCATTTTATAAATTTTTGTTATATTAAAATATGCCATCAACTTTCATTTATATGATTATATTATGCCTAATATTTTAGTTATTTTATTATGTAAGTGTTAAAATATATATTTTGCTTAAAGCCAATGTATATTCAATCTATAATATGTTTAAATTATTATAAATATTTTAATAATTATTTTTATTAACCCGACGGTTGAACCAATTGACCCGTGACCCAGCACCTTGAACGGGTCAATGAACGGTCCGGTTTTAATAACTATGACAGAAATTTCAAGGGCATTTTCAGCATCGAAGATGGCAGAACTGGGCTTCGAGAAAGCAAAGTTGTAGATCTCGAAGTCCTCTTTCCAACGCATATTCATATCAAAAGTTATGGTCTTTTTACCGAGACTGCGCAGAATCCTAATCCAACTAGGAAAGGGATTGTCGGAATTGGAGATTGCTTGGGCTTGTGCAGCATAGATTGGGGCAGAACTGACTCCATTGTGGGCCCAGCTGGGCTGGTTATGCTCCAATGTAAAATATTCATAAATCCATGTATTCAAAGCCTCTCCAAAGCATGTCTTCATTCCTTCGCGATTTAAACTCGATCATTAGTTCTTTCTCCTTGAAATCTTTTTTCAATGATCTTCATGACTTCAAATTATCTTCAATTAATCTTCAATCACGATCTTCAAATCTCCAAATCTTCACTCAAAATAGCTCCAAAAATAATGAAAAACAACAAGTTTTCACTTTTCTTCTCTTCAAGACCTAAAAAACACAAATACTTGTAAAATAGGGTTAAATCACATATAAAAATACCAAAAAGCATAGGAAAATGATCATAAAAGTAGGGTCTATTTTGGCTCAATCAATTATATATTTAATCTTCGAATCACACTAAACATGATGATCTTTATTCACTAGTGATTAATTAAACTATTCCAAACATGATGATTTTAAATCACTAGTGATATAATTATTGCACTAATACAATCATCATATTATTATATCACCACGCTGATCTTGAAAATAATACCAAACAATATCTTAAGGAATAATCTAGAGCCGTTACATGAATGGGTCTTTTATATTTATCCATTACACATGATGGTTCTCCCGATAAAATTACATCGCTTTTTTTTTTAGAAAATAATTTAAAATTCATTGATTGAGAAAATCTCAAAAGAGATTGTGATTACAAACGCACAGGAAGACCCGTACCACACATGAATAGCTTCAACACAAAAACATACTGAGCTAACCTATGAGCCAACAAACCCCATTTCAACAAGCAAACTCCCCCTCCCTAAAAACTAGGACTATCCTAGATCACGTGCAAACTGAAGGCCAAACCGAATAGCAGGGATTTCCGCACTTGTAAAATCTGACCGTGAAAGCTGAATTCGTCTCGAAATCCTCGAACCATCTAGGTTTGATGAATATCCCAAAGTTTCTACAGAAAGATTCTATCGTTCTCTCCGAATCGATCAAACTGGAAAAGATGGATCAGTAGAAATCAGAAAACAAGCCCTGAACTAAGAAAATAAAAACTTGTACTAGGGGAAGACTAAGGCTATGTTTGGTGTGGCTTTTGGCACGTTTAGGCCTTCTAAACGTGCCAAAAGCCACAATCTCTGCATTGGTGCAGGGAGCGGTGGGAGCTTTTGGCTGACGTGGCCAAAAGCATGCATTTCACTATTAAACGTAGCTTTTTCAACGCAGCAAAATCCTGCTTTTGAAATGGTGGCTTTTATTTTCCCATTTTTGACCTTTTGTTTTTTGCTTTTATTTCTAAAGTTATATTTTTTATGTTAATTTCTTATGAATATATATTGGATATAACCAATGTTTTTTAAACTCGACCCGGAAGCTGATTCGTTGAGGTCACCGGGTCGCGGGTCAACCGGGTTAAACAAGTCAACCCGTCGGTGGTTATGGCGATTACAGAGCGATGATTATGTCTAATGACAGTCAAAGAAGAAAGTAGGGAGAGGCGGTGGCTTGGGAGAGGAAAAGGCAGAAATTTTAGGGATTTAAAAACCCAAATCCCGGTTTTTACCGAGTTATCCGGTTCAATCCGTTCTGGGTTTTGACCGGGTCACATACCCAACGGGTTAGGGAGTCTTCCGAACCGTTGAGGTCTCCAAGTCTCGGTTGAACTGACCGAGTCGATCCGAATTTGAAAACACTGGATATAACTAATAATATAATTCTTTTTAATTTAAAATTTTTATTAAAGTTATTGATAGTATATATAAGCCGTATTATCATAAAAATATTACAATATATTGATAATTAAAATTTGAATAATACTGATAAATTATTTTTCATAATATCCACAAATTTTAAGGGTTTATAAATATTGAATAAGTAGTATACAATATTGTTTCATACTAATACCCTTTTGGGTTTATAAATATTAAATATATACAAATTTTTTTAATAAATATAATACTAGTATATATTATAATATTCTTTTAAACTAATACCTTCAATGGTCATTTTATATTTAATCTGACCGCCACACCAAATATACAATTTTTTCATCACTGGTTAAGTTTTCAAAGCTACAATTATAATCTCAAATGTTCAGTTACGATCTTCATTTCAATCTCCCCCACACCAATCTCATGACTCTACCAAACAGAGCCTAAAGCTCTTACTAGAGTACGGCTCTAGGAGTCCACTAAATCGAAGAACAAAAACACAATAGTAAAACCGAAAAAGAAAATCTCTCCCTCTCCCCCTTTGTTAAAAACCAAAGAGGAGGAGTAACAAAGAGAAAAAGTGAAGGGAGAAAAAAGAGAGAGGCGGCTAGGCCATGAACCGTTAGTTTATATATATAAAGATTGCTTTTGTTGCCAAGCTAGATAATGATTATTTTATAAACTCATAAAGGCGGCTAGGCCATAAACCGTTAGTTTCAAATATTGCTTTTGTTGCCAAGCTAGATAAAGATTTATTATTAATTATTTTATAAAGTCGTAAAGGCCCCGTTGCTGACCAATAAAATTAAATCATTAAATATTATGAATGCATGGCAGAAACTCCTGTATATATCTATGTTAGCACTGGCAAGAGAAATCAGAATCACAAGTGTACTTGAAAGCAGAGAAGAAGGAAAGTAAATTCCTGCAAGCCATGGAGTTGCAAATGCAATCGCTTCTCCTCAAGGTGTGGATGACAAGTTTGTTGATTGGGTTCATCACGTTGGTCATACGCCTGTTTGATGCCCTGATTTTGAAGCCTAAAGGGATTCGTTCCAGGCTAAAAAAGCAAGGGATTCAGGGTCCTCCCTCGCCTTTCTTGCTTGGAAATCTCCCGGATGTTATGAAAACACGATTCAAGGCCTTATCCTCAAATTCATCGGAACAACGAGAAAACGTGATAACCCACAATTGTTCATCCTTAATTTTTCCCTATTTGGACAAATGGAGACAACAATATGGTATGAACTTTGAACTTTGAACTAAGATGTAATCCTTTCGCCTAAGTGAAGTGTTGACTTGCTTCTTTTTCATATTTTTGAATCTTTGCGTACAGGTTCAACTTTCATGTTTTCAATGGGAAAAACCCAGATTTTGCACATTACCGACCCAGATTTAATTAAGGAAATTAGCGTAAACACTTCGTTCGATTTAGGAAGGTCTTCCTATAGTCAATCAGCGGTTGAACCCTTGCTAGGACAAGGTGTTCTTGCTGCAAATGGAGCACTGTGGGCACACCAAAGGAAAGTCTTTGCTCCTGAGCTGTATATGGAAAGAGTTAAGGTGCGTATAATTATATGATTTTCTTTTTGGCCAAAATATTTATATGTATGGGATGGAAAGCACCTACCCCATTTTTGTGCCTCACGCCCCATCCACTGAATTATGCCATTCTGAGTCCCTTGTATTATGCTTTGTTAATTTGTTTTAAAGTTTTAACAACTAAGTGACTAACATTAATAGAAGAAAATAAAAATAAAGTAACCCACTTAAACCCACTTGTGGATGGGGTACGAGTGGAGCACAAAAATGGGATAGAAGATTTTTATTCTTATATATATGATTCAAAGTTCCAATGTTGGAATTCTAGTAAAGTTGAAATAGTAGCTCCCTGTTTCAACTTTCTACAACTCTGATTTTTTCTGCAGGGTATGCTGAAATTAATGGTGGAGTCCACACTTGTAATTGTCAACTTATGGAATAGCAAGATTGACAACGAAGGTGGAGTTGCAGAAATGAAAGTTGATGACTATATGAGAAGTTTTTCTGGTGATGTTATCTCAAGAGCTTGTTTTGGGAGCAGTTACGCTAGAGGAGAAGAGATTTTCTTAAGAATTAGAGATCTAATACATTACATGCCTAGAAGAATTTTGCATCTGTCAATTCCTGGGATGAGGTGATCATCAAGAAAGCAAATCCTTAATCTGTTTTTTTATTTTCTTTTTCAGAATTCCTGAATTATGAGAATATATATGGGTTGAAATTTTCAGATATCTTCCAATCAAGATCAATAGGGATACATGGAGATTAGAAAAAGAAATCCGCACATTAATATTGAAGGTTGTCAAGGAAAGAGAGCAAGGATTAACGTCAGAGAAAGACTTCTTGCAAATGATCATTGAAGGTGCTAAAAGCAATGAGTCAAGCCAAGATGCAACAATAAGCTTCATTGTTGACAATTGCAAGAACATGTACGTGGCAGGGTACGAGACTTCCGCAGTGACAGCATCATGGGCATTGATGCTTTTGGCTTTATATCCAGAGTGGCAAGAAATTGTTCGTCAAGAAGTTGTTGAAATTTGCAAAGGTGAATTACCAAATGCAGATATGCTCCTCAAGATGAAAACAGTAAGTTCATACATACTTAAGACTGGGTAATAATAAGGAAAACAATAAGTTCTTTAAATTTCTATATATTGCATTGATAGGTAACTATGGTCCTTAATGAGGTACTACGACTCTATCCTCCGGCCTGTTTCTTGCCGTGGGAAGCACTAGAGAACACCAAGCTAGGGGATATTAATTTGCCTAAAGGAGTTAATCTTTGGATTATGATAGTGACACTTCATCGAGATCCAAATATATGGGGACCTGATGCTGATAAATTCAATCCTAAAAGATTTGCCAATGGAGTTACTGGGGCATGCAAGTTTCCTCACGTATATATGCCATTTGGTACAGGAAAACATACTTGTTTGGGGCAATACTTTGCCATGGCAGAGCTCAAGATACTTCTTGCTCTTTTGTTGTCAAACTTTAGTTTCTCCCTCTCACCTAAATATACACATTCTCCGGCTATAAGTTTGATTATGGAGCCACAACATGGAGTCACTCTTCTCGTCAAAAGGGTGTAGCTAAGTATTTTGTATTGCATTGGGTATTGATTTTCGTTTTGATCAATACTTGTTTTTTTTTTTTTTGAGTGAATTGATCAACACTTGTACTTGTTTTTTTTTTTTTCATCAATAATTGTACTTGTACTTGTTTAATACTAAAAAAATTTTAATTTGGTATTTTAGACATAATCGATATTTTACTTCCCTGCTTCGGACCACACTCTTTTATAATTCGGTCTTTGGTAATCCATTGTGGGGTTTCTTAATTGTTAGTGACGTGACTAATAGCTATGGGAACGCGTTGTCCCGATTTTCTAAACTGGATTGCTAAATACCGCCTCCTTTTACTAGTCACTGCCCCCTCTTTAGACTATTTTGCCCTTTACTTTATTTTCTATCAAACTTCAAACTTTTCAATTCTCTCAACTTTCAAACTTTCAAAGCTTAATCATTCAAAATCATTCAAGTAAAACAACATCAAAACTCATGCACAAAGATTTTTCCGGATTGAAAGTATATTTTTTTTATAAAAAAAAAGAATTTTTTTTTCAATTTATCATTAATCAAAGATTAAAATCCTCTTGCTAATATTGACATATTCATA
>AWUE01012564.1:0-17381 GCA_001974825.2 Corchorus olitorius
AATGGCAAGAACAAGCAGACTTATCTCGTGTGTGCCTTCATAAAGCCGCCAAGAGGACTAAGAAGTGGGCGGATAAGAAGAGACGAGACGTGGAGTATCAGGTAGGCGACTTGGTTCTCGCACGCTTTATTCAGCACTTAAAACTCCAGGGCTACACACGGGGCTTGTGCGCCGATATGAGGGTCCTTTCGAGTTCTTAGGCGGGTAGGAAAGTTGGCCTACAAGCTTGATATACCTCGAGGGTATAAGTTCCGGATGCATCCAGTCTTCCATGTGAGCTTACTCAAGCCCTATCAGGCCGATGAGGAAGACCTGGAACGAAGCAAGTCGAGACGTGCCCCATTCCGAGTAAAGGCAAGGTTTGAGAAGGAGGTCCAAGCCATCCTTGCCGAGCAGAAGGTGGGACGTAAGAGGAAGGGACGCGAGCAAAAGAAGGAATACTTAGTGCTATGGAAGGGGCAACCCGAGAGCGAGGCGAGTTGGGAGCCAGCCGAGGCACTATGGCAATTTGAGGAGCATATCAGGCGCTTCCATGAGGAAGAGGCGACGAGGGCGTCGCCAAGCTAGTTGGGGGAGAATGATACAGACCAAGGCCTTCCGACGCATCAAGACAGGCATGCCACGGAGTTTGGAGAGGCATTGGGCAAGCCTAAGGCATGAAGGACACTTTGCTTGAGGTTTCCCCTCATTTGGACCTTTTGTTGGTCCAAAAATCCGAGTGGCCCGAAGTGGCCCGTGATAGCCCGTGACAGCTCGTGGTGGCCCGTGCGCGACCCATGGAACCGGCCACAGAAGCCTCTAGAAATGTCCAGACCGTGCCAGCACCAGCCAACACCAGGCCAGCACCGGCCAGAACGCGGTAGAATGCTTTGGAAGTGCCTAGAAGGTCTTATACCGACTTTGACTCATCTTTTGAGCTTTGTACATATCTTAGAATGATCTAGACACCATTTAGGATCATGACACATGGCCAAATCATGGCCGTCCATTCCATGGAGCCTCACCTATAAATATGGGGCATCCATCACCATTTGTAATCATCATTTGAGAGCTAATACACACATACTTTACCCCCACTCTTACACTTTTTATTTTCCTTCCCACACTTACTACTCTCACCATCTTTCTTACAACTTGTTAGTCATCAAGACACCTTTGCTAGCTTAAGTACTAGCAACACAAAAGTAAGGCTGAACTTAGGCACAAAGTAAGTTCTTCGCTTAAGCCTAAGGCCGCACGTTGCTTACTTGATCAGTGAGCCCGTGACACATGGCCCGGATAGGACCGGCCATACCCGATCCACGCCGAGACACATGCTCGGCTGTGGCCCGGCCATCCTAGCCATCTGCCTGCCTAGCCACGCCCGGACTCGCCCGTGCACCATGCCCGGCCATCCGAGCCACATGCCCGGCCATCTGCTCTATCCTCTGCGCCAAGTGCCCGGCCATACCCGGCCAAAGCAGCATCTTCCGCGGCACCATGCCTGGCCATCCGCGCCACTTGCCCGGTTAAGCCAGCCATCAGCTCGGCCATCTCAAGCTTCTACCCGGCCATATCCGGGCAGTGCCGCGCCACAACCTACCATCCACCGAGCCACCTCGAGTTTTCACCAAGCTAGGACCGGCCATCACCGTGCCATTACCGGCCAAATGCTTTGCAAGCCATCCACACACCGTGCCACCGCTGGCCATGTCAGTGCCATCGCCATTCTTAGCCACCACATCAACTTTGATGAATTCAAGTCTTGACAAAATTAAACTTGAAGTTCTCAAAACCATCAATAATACTCTCAAAATCATTGTGGAATTGTTGAAGGAATATATCCATAGTTCCTTCACCCTTGAAGAATTATTCTTTAAGGCAGTCTAGCCAAAGACCTTAAAGAAAGGCGCTTATTGGGAGGCAACCCAATGATTTCGCATGAATAACTGAAGGAAAGCAAATGGACCAAGCCATCCACACACCGTGCCACTGCCGGCCATGTCAGTGCCATCGCCATTCCTAGCCGCCACATCAACTTTGATGAATTCAAGTCTTGACAAAATTAAACTTGAAGTTCTCAAAACCATCAATGATACTCTCAAAATCATTGTGGAATTGTTGAAGGAATATATCCATAGTTCCTTCACCCTTGAAGAATTATTTCTTTAAGGCAGTCTAGCCAAAGACCTTAAAGAAAGGCGCTTATTGGGAGGCAACCCAATGATTTCGCATGAATAACTGAAGGAAAGCAAATGGAGCTTAATTTGGACGATTGCAAGTTGAATTCGAAAGGAGTCCAGTTTCAGAAGCAATGATGGAGCCTATGCCTACAAACAGAGAAGCTTTCTTTAACCTTATCTTTTTAATTTTCCTTGCATTATTTTGTCTTGATTATTGCTTTTATTGCTTGCCTATTCTTTGATGTGAATTAATTGTTTATGTTAGTTTTTATTTCATGCATTTAAATACACCACATGAGCATGCATAATATCAATTGTTTGTGTTAATTTCTTATGTGTTTCCACATTGAGAACAATGTGTCTTTTCAGTGTGGGGGAGAGAGTCTAATAGGAAGTTTACATGCATATTGATCATTGATTAAGATTATAACCATAATTTTTTCGAAAATTTTGAAAATTTTGCATGTATTAATTGATTGATTTAATTATGATTGAAAAATGCTTAGAATTGTCAGAAAGTTTTATTTGATTGATTGATTTATAGTATGATATCTTATTTCTTAGAATTAGGTATAATTGGATTTTGTGATAAAAGCATATTGTTCATTATTTCTATGATTGCCTATTTCTAGAACTTGTGTTTAATTTTTATTGAAATTACAATTATGAAAGTATGTTATGGATATGTCAAGAACAAGTGTGGGGGACTACTTATATAAAAGGGTAGTTAAAAAATTGTTTTCATAAAAACAAGTGTTTTCATGCAAGAGGAGAAGAGGTATTTCTGCATACATTAAAAAAGAAACAAAATTCAATCCATTGTTGTCACTCTTTTCTTTAACAAAAGGAGTTAGTAACCCTTGGAAAGAGGATAAGAGGCATAGAATTGCAGAAATATTGTCCCTCTGAAAAAATAAAAAGAAGGAGTCCTTCTAGAGTGCTGGTAGCCTAAAAAATGGGAGTTAGTAACCCCAAAACATGAACACTTCGAGGTTAGTAACCTCAATTTTCTAAAAATCAATTACCCTTTGAAAATCTATTATAACCCACGAAAATCCTTGATTTGTATCCATGATATGCATTCCTTTGAGTAATGAAGATAAAGATGAAGATATAAGCTTATGGAAAGAAGTAGTTATAGGATGTAATGAATGGTAAGTGATTAGAACTAGTTTAATTCTGGTTACTTAAGAATAAAGATGCTTGCTATTTGTTAATCTTTTGAATTGAGTGCTTTTATGATTCTTTGTTATTTTGATTTCATAATTATATTGATCCTTGATATGTGTATGCATTCAAAGTTTTTGAAAAGTTTAAATTAAGATGGAATTTTGATTTGCATTAGTTTAGAATTATAGGGTCTAATTTGTGCTCGAGTCTAGTGAGTTCATAGTTTTTAACACTAGTTTGCTAAGGACTAGCAAAGATTTAGTGTGGGGGAAATATGATTGAGCTAAAATTAACCCTATTTTTATGGCTATTTTACCATGTTTTTGGATCAATTTATGCTTAAATATATGTTATTTTGATAATATTTGTGTTTTAAGTCTTTAAGTGATGTGAAATTCAGAAATTGTTATTTTTCACTATTTTTGGAGCTATTTTGATGACTTTTTACACAGATTTGAGCAAAGCAATTTTGAGCATAGATTTGGAGATTCGAAGTTCGTGTTTGAAGACTATTTGAAGATAATTTGAAGACTTGAAGACTATTGAAGAATTATTTCAAGAGCAAGAATTGAAGATTGGAGTTTTAATTGCGAAGGATTGAAGACAAGCCATGGATAAGTCTTTAAGCTTTGGAATTCTGGATAATTTATATGGGAGGATACTCAGCCCATATAAGGACATAATTGGAGTTAAAATCCCAATTAATGCCGCCTATATCCAAGGAAATATCCAATTTCCGCTTATTCCCGCTTTTAGTCCTAACAGGATTAGGATTCAGCGCAGTTTTGGTAGAAAAATCATAACTTTCTACTCAGACCTCCGTTTTAGGCCCATGAATACTTGTTGGAAAGCTAACTCTGAGATCTACAACTTTCCTTTGAAATACAAGACCCAGTTCTGCTGTTTTCAAGCCCAAAAATACCGTCGAAGTCCCTGCACGAATCCAGGATTTTTCAGGATCCTATTTTGATTAGGATTTTGGTTCTAGGAAGACTTTTAATCTAACTTAGAGTCTAAGTTAGACCCTAAACCGTCCTAGACCTCTTTCCTACTTAGAATTGTAATTCGTAGGGTTATTTCCACTATAAATAGCCACCTGTTGTAACACAAATCACACACCAATTCA
Source organism: Corchorus olitorius (assembly GCA_001974825.2). NCBI lineage: Eukaryota > Viridiplantae > Streptophyta > Magnoliopsida > Malvales > Malvaceae > Corchorus > Corchorus olitorius. Next base: position 4,459 of record AWUE01012564.1, read on the forward strand.
CAATTATAGTTTTAGATCTATTTTTCTCTTCTAGATCTAGTTTTTAGGCAAGGGTTCCGCCACCCTCTCTAGTCATAGGGAGGTGCGCAACCCTAGTTATTTTGCAAGGAGATTTCACCCCTTCTAGTTCTGTAAGTACTCTTATGACGCTCATGGACTTTCCGAAATCTATGAGTAGCTAAATTCTTAATACTTCTGATCCTTTGGTAAATTCAATCAATTAAATATGGTGAGATTTCTGTTCTTATAATTTGGTATTTTATTCTTGATAGATAGCATGTTAAACTCTGTTTTAATTCTACAATTCTTGATTTTTATAGATTTATTGTGGCCACTAAAGAGGTAATTTGAGAGATTGTTGGCTAGATCAAACAACAACGGTTGACGCCTGAGTTTGATTGTATGTAGTGAGTTAACCACGCTCACCGACGAGGTTAATTGGGTTTGCATGCCAGTGATCAGATTTATCTGGTTGTTGTATGGTTTTATTTATTAAGCATGTGTGAAAGAACTAATAAAAGTTGATCTTAATGCTTTGAATCCTAGCAAATCTTTAAGGCTTGACGGCTAATCGATTAGTTAGGAGGAAAAATGGGTAATTTAAGGCTTGACGGCTAATCTTATCTAAATAGCATGTTAGGGTTTTCCCTAGAGCAGTTATCATCAAGAATTTAATATTGAATTTATCTTTTAAATCAAGGACCCATAATTAATTTGATTGTTTTCTACCATTGGAGAAGAAGTATGCCTTCTAATTATTGTTTTCTTTCTTAATTGCCTAGATTTAGATTTAATTTACTTTGTTTTGTTTTCTAGTTTAGTTATTTTCTTCTTAATTATTCTTAACCCTCTGTTTTTACGTATTGTTTTGAGAGATTTTAAGGATTGTATTTTCGGATAAAGTCTATCACCCTTCTCTGTGGGATCGACCCCTACTTACCCTATCTGCTTTAGTTAGGATTTTGTTGGGATATTATTTTTATGATTGCTGACGACCGATCACTCGCTTCAAGAAGCTAAGGAATATATGTCGTACACCTCTTCATGAAATAGAGTTTGCGCGCTTAGCTCACAATGGACTTGACATGGAACTTCGAAAGAAGTTCGAAGGAGTCGACTTCAGAGATTTCTTCGAGATGTCAACCAAAGTGACAAGATGTGAAACTCTCTTGCGAGAGGACAACGAGCGTAGAAGTTCATCTTATGGCACTTATTATCAAGATCCAAATTGTGAACTTGGAATCGCTGAGTTCAAGGTCGATCAGCCTATTGAGTGTCCATGTCTGATAAAGGCATGCGTTGGACACCCTTAGACACAAGAGAGATTTGCTGCTATGTATCAACGCCAAGCAGAAAAGAAGCCGTATGATGGAAGCCGAACTTATTCGTTTGACATCTCAAAGACGAATGAAGTTTTTGATTTTCTGCATAAGTCTGGCATGATCAAGCTTTCTCTAAGACATACCCTTTCTCACCTGAAGACGTTAAAGGAAGAGAATATTGCAAGTATCACGACTCTTGAAGGCACTCAACCAACAACTGTGTTGTATTCAAGAATATAGTACAAGAGAAGATTGAAAGGGGAATCTTTAAGTTCCCTGAAGTCCCTAAGAAGGATATGGGAGTTGAAAAGAATCCTTCCTTAGCACTTATATACATGGCCACGTTCATTTTTCCAAAAGATGGATAGCTAGCCAGTAAGGATGCAAGGAAGGAAAAAGCAAACCTAAGAGGGCGGTTTTGGCAGCAAGGTCTTCCTTGTCAGCTGACCCTCAACAGGAAGGTAAGTTTCGTTACCATTCTTCCAAAATCAAGAAGCTTGTTGACAAAACTAAGCCTAAGACTTTGGGTTTTCATTCAGATCGGCCTTTGTCTCCATACACGGCCGCTATGAGATTTAAAGCACCAAGAAGGAAGCTGGAATTTTTCTCATCAGAGGATGAGGAAGAACTTATAAAGCATTCTAATGCTTTTTCAACAAAGAAAGAAGTTCAAAGGAAGTTGGATTTTTCATAAAAAACTCCACTCCAAAAGGAAGAAAAAAGGAAAACAAGATGTGTTCCCAACTCGGGGGGCAAGCAAGAAACTTTCCTTCCATATCATGAGCAAGGCAAGTGACTAATTTGTGAAATCAAAGCTCAAATTTTGTGTTTCAGAGTGAGTAAGCTCACAGGTGTAGAGATTCAATACCGGTTATGGCTAGAAGCTTAATATCGAGAATGGGAGGAAAAACCTATCTTCATTAATTGATTACAAGGTATTTATACAAATACATGAGTTTGAGTATAAGTCAAATACATAGAGCTATTTAGTGTAACAAACTATCTGGTGTAACAACTTTACAAATCAAATATTGAATTTAAGATGAAGGATAAGTTGGTCACTTATCCCTTACACGCCCCCTCAAGATGGTGTGGATGTTGAAGAAACGCTAATCTTGGACTGTAACTGCTGAAATTTTTGGCAGGAAAGTGGTTTTGTTAGTAAGTCTGCTAACTGGTCATGAGTAGAAACATGTTTCACTTGTAGAGAACCAGCACGAACCTTGTCTCTAACAAAGTAAAAATCAATCGATAGGTGCTTCATTTTTTAGTGAAGAGCTGGGTTGGCAGAGACATAGGTTGCACCGATATTTTTAGAGTAGATTGTGGGTACATTGGAGATCGAAACCTTAAGTTCAGACATCAAATTTTCAACCCATGCGAGTTCAACTACGGCACTGGCAATGGCCCTGAATTCAGCTTCAGTTGAGGATCGGGCAACCGTTGTCTGTTTGTTGTATTTCCAAGAGATGAGATTCCCATTAAGATAGACAAGATAGGCCGAGGTAGATTTGCGATCACTTGTATCACCTGCCCAATCTGCGCCGGCATAGGCATAAAGTGATGGGGAAGAATTGCCACAGGAAGTAGAAGATGTACGGCAGGAAGTAGTGGATTTCCGCAGGAAAAGGCCAGTTGACAAAGTGCCCTTGAGGTACCGCAGGACACGCTTCAAGGCTTGCCAATGTACATCTGTAGGTTGATGCATAAACTAAGCAAGTTTATTGACTGCAAATGATATATCCGGACGAGTAATAGAGAGATATTGCAGTGCACCAATAACACTTGTATTCTTTGGCATCAGGTAGCAAAGTGCCAGTATCCAAGGTAAAAGAGACAGAGGATGCCATGGGTGTGCTAACAAGCTTTGAATCAAGCATATTTGTGCGTTGCAGCAGATCAGTGACATACTTTTTCTGAGACAAAAAGATGCCACTAACAGTGATTTCGGTTCTAATACCAAAGAAATAGGTCAAGGGTGCCGGATCTTTGAGTGAAAACTCTTTCGATGGTGAGCCAACAAAGTCTTGTAGAAAAGACTTAGAATTGTCAGTTAAGATGATATTGTCAACATAAACAAAGAAATAAGCAGTGATATTCTTAGTTATGTAGACAAATAAAGAAGAATCTGACCTTGATTGTTGAAAACCAGACTTTATGAGAAACGAACTTAAAGCATTATACAATGCTCTTGGTGCCTGTTTAAGGCCATATTTAGCCTTTTGAAGTTTGCAAACATACTCTGGATGTGTAAAATCAATGTAGCATGGGGGTTGCTTCATAAAGACATCCTCTGACAGAATTCCATGAAGAAACGCATTGTTGAAATCAAGTTGAATCATCTGCCAATCAAGTTGAATCATTATGGTGGTTGGTTTTACCACTAGGCTGAAAGTCTCAGAAAAATCTATACCCGGCCTTTGATGAAACCCCTTGGCAACCACTCTCGTTTTGTATTTGGAGATGGTGTTGTCTGGATTTCGCTTGATTCGATATACCCATTTACACCCGACAAGATTTTGGGTAGGGGAAGGAGGAACAAGCTGCCACGTATTGTTCCTTATAAGTGCATTATTCTCATCGGACATGGCAGATCTCACATTCGGGTCCTTTACTGCCTGTGAAACACATGTGGGTTCTTCCGTAGAAACATGATGCTTTGTAGCTAAGAAAAATTTTGGATTGGGCCTGTTGATGTTGTTCTTCGACCGAGTTACCATGGAGTGAGTATTGGTGTTCGACCGAATAACCAAATCTGAGGATTGCTATGAAGGTTGGCTTATAACAGCCAGCTGTAAATCCTGCGGTGGAAGAACATCAGTTGTAAATCCTGCGGCAGTGGAACATCTGCCTATACATCCTGCAGTGGAGCTGGATTTAAATCATGGTTAGAATCTGAATTTGCAACAAGTGTTGGTACGTGCATTGAAGTGGATGAAAGAGGAGACTCGATAGAAGAGTGTTTATCTAGGACAACTAGACTCGGACTCGCTAGAAATGAAGCGACAGTGGACTCAAGATCTGAAGATGGCTGTAGTGATTTTTGTGGATATGGAAACTGATCTTCAAAAAATTCAACATGATGCGATACAAAGACTCTAGAAGACTCCAAGTCTAGACACAGAAAAGCACTTTGGTTGCTGGAATATCCTAGGAAGACACATGGTTTGGAACACGACTAAAATTTATTTTTGTTGAAAGGACGGAGACATGGATAACTGAGATACCCGAAGACATGTAGTTTGTGTTAATTTGGATCTTTCTTGAAAAGAATTTGGAATGGTGAATGAAAATTGAGTGTGGGAGTTGGCATGCGGTTAATGAGGTAAGCAGCGGTTTGGAAGGCATAGCTCCGAAATTGGAGAGGAAGAGAAGCTTGTTGTAGGAGAGTTAATCTAGTTTCAACAACGTGGCGGTGACGTCTTTCCGCAAAACCATTGTGTTCGGAAGTATGGGGAGGTGTTTGTAGGTGGGAAATACCATTTGGTCCAAGAAATTGTTTTAGTTTCTCATACTCTCCGCCCCCATCGGAATATAAAGTAATAAGAGATGTGTTAAAGAATTTTTCAACCAAATCTTTAAACTTAGGAAACAACAAAGAGAGAGAGATCTGACCTTTTATTTAATGGAAACAACCAGATATACTTTGAATAGTGATCGACAAAGATTACATAATATTTGTGGCCAGCAAATGATGTAATAGGTGCTGGACCCCAAATATATGTATAGACAAGTTCTAAAGGCTTGGAACTAATTTAAGATGACACTCCAAAAGACTGCTTGTGACTTTTATTGCAGTGGCAGGAATTACAAGAATGAAAATCTTTAGACAAATGTGGCAAGGAAAAATCCTTGATGACTCTACTGAGAACAAGCTTGGAGGGATGACCTAGGCGCTTGTGCTAGTCTTGGGTAGAAACACGAACAAAAGACAAAGCAACAGGCTTTATTGGGTGGAAACTAGAAGAAAATTGATAGACGTCATCCACGTTCAACCCCCGCAACAGCACTGCTCGAGTCTACAAATCCTTAACCAAAAATTTATCAACATCAAATTCAACAGAGACATTGTTTGCTTTGCAATATTTTGAAACATAAATGAGATTTTGAGCAATTTTAGGCACACATAATACTTCCCGCAGTTTGAATGAATGATTAGAAGAGGTAAGCTCAGTATCACCAATGTGAGTTATGGACAGACATGTTTCGTCACCTATCTGAATTGTGTTAGTACCATCATACTCTGCAGAGATGGCAAGATTCTTAAGATATGCGGTAATGTGGTGTGAAGCACCAGAGTCCATACACCACGTTTTTCCAGATTGTAAAGCATTGGCATAATTTGCAGTTGCGGCAGAACGTGAAGTGAAAAAGGATTTGCCTCTATAGCATTGTTTGGCAGAATGTCCGATTTTCTCACAAATTTGGCAAATGAGCCTATTATTATCATTGTAGCTAAAAGACTTGCCTCTGCGGAAATTGTTAGAAAAATTTGGAGAAAAACCACGTTTTGCTTTATTAGCAGTGGGTACCTGTATGGCAGGATTTTCAGCTTCCTGTTTGAGAAAAAGTTCGAAGGAAACAAGTTTGTCGTGGAGCTCCTCAAGAGAAATTGGTGTTTCACGCGCCCGAATTGCAGTTGAAATCTCTCTGAACTCAGGCCCAAGGCCATTCAAAATGTAGAGGATTTGATCATCCTCTTCAACCTTGGTGCCAGTAAGATGTAATTCATCGACAGTGGATGCAATTATGCCATGAAGAAATAGTTTGTCATGCCGAAGCCAGAAGGCATAGTCAGGGTTGGTAATCGTTCGACTATCTTTGGTCACTTCTTTGGGTGGTGCGGCGTGAGTGCCATCAACAAATCCAACGAGGTCGAAACCTTGAAGGAGAGCGTCAAATTGGGCACGCCAAGAAGAGAAATTTTTGGAGGTAAGTTTCAATGGCAACTGAGCAGTGGCGTTGATGGAGATGGGTTGAGGCGTGGTGGTGTTTGCAGTAGCCATTGATGAGAAAAAAGAAAAACCAGGATCAATCAAGCTTTAGCTTAGAAAAAGTCTGATACCATGTAGAGATTCAATGCCGGTTAAGGCTAGAAGCTTAATATCGAGAATGGGAGGTGTTTATACCTCAATTTACAATTGAGGGTAAATTGGTCTTCACATGATTTATATCAAGATGAGTGGTCAAGATTTAATTACAAATCCTGAAGAAACTTAGTTTCTGCACCACCCTAGTTCTAATTGAATTAGGAAATTCTTGTAATTAATTAATTAAGGCTGAAATTATTAATAAATAATAATAATTTCGAAATTATTATTATTATTTCCATATATGCCGCCTAAAAATGGGTGAGTGGCAGAGAAAGTCAATCGGAAGCAGTTTCCTTTGATATTGCTGCCTGCTAGGGAGGCAAACAAGTAAAAAAGGAAAAAATTGCTTGTCATCTGCCCATGAGATGAAAAATACCTCATGGACATACATAGCAAGGCCCAAGTCGTCTCCCATGTAGAGGAGAGGCCGCCCTCTGCCCTGCAGAGAGATATTTTTCTCTTCCTGCAGGAAGGAGGCAGAGAGCTAAAGTTTGTCAGCAAGAGAAACATCTGTGCACGTGAGAGAGGCATGAGATTTTCAACCTCACACCTCCTCCATATAGTTGACCAACCATAGTGGAGAAATCGCCTAGCTCTTTTCCCCTCCCCGGGAGGCGAAACTGCAACTTGTATTTTGTTCAATTAAGGACAAAATAGTAAAATTGATCAATTGAAGAGGCTAGAGGCTGCGATTTCTACCAAGGAGCATAACATGATGATCCTTGAGCCATGTAGATCATCTTGGTAAAATTTCACCTCATTCTGACATCGGAGTAAAAACTTATGCCCGATTTTCAGTTAAGGACGTTTTGGGGAGTGAAACCAAGTTCACCATGAAGGAAAGCTCGAATTCACTTGAAATTTTTTCCATAGTCTTATGGAGATAATCTAAGCTAACTGGTGAAGTTTTGGCTTATTCCGAGATCGTTTGCAACTTTTGTATTCTTTTCAGTTAAGGACATTTGGCTTTCTCACCTCGGTTTAAGCCATTTTCTTAATTAATTATTATTTTCATTATTTGAAGAGCTAAATATGACTAAGTATGAGTAATTTCGTGGCCTTGATGATCAAAGTCCAATTCATGATGTCAGTTGGCCACCACTTAGTCAAAATTAGCTAAATTCAGCACAAAAGGAGCAACGAAGGTCTGCTGCAATGTGATAGGCAGAAGGAAGAATTGTCATCAACTACCCAGGAGGAAGATTTCCATCTCCTATCCAAGAAATGTGGAGCCCTAGCATCTATTTTACCCTCTCCCCAGTAGTTGGAAGCAATCAGAAGAAGAAAGAAGCTTCACTGCACCTTCCTGGAGGCTGTCATCTACATAGGAGGAGGATTTTGCCTTTCTCAGCAAGGCAAGCCCATTAATGCCAAAGCCCATACCGCCCCCTATATAAAGGGGGCCATTCTCAGGTTTTAGGCAGATATCACTCATCTCAAAAACCAGCTCCTGATGCTACAAACTTGCTACGCGCAAAAAACAAGCTCCGTGCTTATTTTCTCTCTGGCTCTGCGCCATTTTCCTCTTGTTCATCACGAGTTCTTCACTCGTTCTTCATATTTTTCTTGCTTAGATCTTGTCTCAGGACATTCAAACACTCTTTTAGTGTTTTTCTCTTGTTTCAATCTTGTCTCCGGACATAAAAACACTGTACACGTGTTTCTCTTTCAGAAATAACAAATCAAATTGTTATTTTCTTTTCAATTTCAATTGCAATCAAAGCAGATCTCCCAGATCTGATCCAGTTAGAGGAAGGCCCAGTTATGAAGAACAATTGTTTGTGGATCCAATGATTTAAATGCTTCGGTGTGACTTTGATCCAGTCAAGACAATCGCTCTGATCTTTTAATCTGCTGCTCCGCGCACCAGATCCAGTTTTTACAACATCTTTGTCAATTTCAGCAAATTGAATGGCACGCCCTTATGCTGTCATAAAGAATTCTCCGCGAAAACTCTTGCAATAGATTTTTGTCACAACATCTCTTTTTGGCACGCTCGGTGGGACACAACAAATAGTTTGTCTTTCCTCTCTGGCGCCCTCCCCTCTCTCTGTCTCTCTGCATAGCCGGCGATCCCTGGCTCTCCGTTTCCTAGTCTCTGAGCAAGGTGTCCGCCTCACTCAAAGGTCCACACCAACTCACTTCCCTTGACACTTGAAGCAGGACAAGATAGCAGATCTCTCCTCCTCCAACGCCTCCAGGGTATAATTTCGTTACTTTTTTTCCTTTATTTACTTTAAGTTTTTTCTTTTCTACACAACACAGCTATGCCACCTAAGAATGGAGATAAGAGGCCTCAAGACTCCTCAAGCCAAAGCCCACACGGCTCTACTGGCAAGGAGGAAGAGGACTCTCCTCCTAAGCAGACAGATGCTAAGATGTGGCGAGCTCTCGAAGCCATTGCTCAGTCTCTTGAAAGGTTAAACACCTCTCAAGATCTCATAGTGCAACAGTTGGCTCAACAAAGAGTCGACTCCCAAGAGAACATCCAACAACTCATCAATAAGATGGAAGTTGGACTCGAGGGGCAAAACCAACACCTGCCTGGCGCCCTACCTGCGCCACCTCCTCAGCAGGTGATCAACAATGAGGTGAACAACCAACAAGTTCCACCTCCACCTCCTCCTCCTCTAGGAGCTGTCCAACCTGCACTACTTCCTCCACCTGTGGCGCCACTTAACCATAATAGTGCCAATCAGGTGAGATTCCCACCCCAAGTGAATGTTGCTGGTAATAACAACTTACCGCCTCCTAGGGAGGGAGCAGTAAGGGGTGAGAATGAAGCTGATCTCATCCCAGGACATAGTAGGCAGCAGATCACGCCCCTGACAATGTGGAAGAGGAAATCAACCCAGTTGGTCCTCAAGTTGTGGCCTATGTACCACCTCATGTGAGGAATGTTAATGGCAATGACGCAAGGAATGGTCATCAACGCCATCCTGCTCCACGCCATCCACCTCAAGTTGCTGAGGTACAAGGACCAGTCAGTCAGAACCACATCAGGGAGATGATTGAAGATATGATTGGCACAGCCTACAGGAGAGTAGGCAGGCCATCTTTCCAAAAGCCTTATCCTGAGGAGTATGATAGACTCTATCCTCTCCCTTGTGGATACAAAGTCCCTGACTTCACTTGTTTCTGCGGAACTTCAAGTGAGCAGACAACTCTAGAGCACATTGCTCGCTTCACTGTGTAGTGTGGAGAAGCTAACTCCGGCTACCACAAGCTTCGCCTGTTTCCTAACTCTGTCACAGGAGCAGCTTTTACTTGGTACATCAACCTACCACCCAACTCAGTGAGAACCTGGGAGGAGATGGAGAGGTTGTTCTATACATAGTTCTATAGAACTGAACCTGAAGTCTGCATGGCTGACTTGTCACGCCTCTATCAAAAGAAAGGGGAGTCAGCTGAGGAGTACTTAGCTCGCTTCAAGGAGCAAAGGAACAGGTGCCGCACACCTCTACAGGAGGTAGAGTTTGTGCGCCTATCTCAAAATGGACTTGACATAGAGCTTCGAAAGAAGTTCGAAGGAGTTGACTTCAGAGATTTCTTCGAGATGTCAACCAAGGTGACAAGATATGAGACTCTCCTACGAGAGGAGAATGAAAGAAGATCATCTTATGGCCCTTACTATCAAGAGCCAAATTTTGAACTTGGAATAGCTGAGGTCAAAGCTAATTGGCCTATTGAGTGTCCATGTCTGATAAAGGCAGGAGTGAGACACCCTCAGACCCAGGAGAGGTTTGCTGCTATGTACTAGAGACAAGCAGAGAAGAAACCTTATGATGGAAGCAAGACTTATTCATTTGACACCTCAAAAACAAATGAAGTCTTTGACTTTTTATATAAGTATGGTATGATCAAGCTACCACCTGGACATGTCCTTCCTTCACCTGAGGACATCATAAGGAGAGAGTACTGCAAGTACCATGACTCCTGGAGGCATCCAACCAACAACTGTACTGTGTTCAAGGACATAGTACAAGAGAAGATAGAAAGGGTATACTAAAGTTCCTTGGGCCTCTCAAGAATGACATGGGAGTCAACAAGGATCCTTTCCCAACTCCTATACACATGGTTGCATTTAATCTTCCAAAAGATGGATAGCTAATCAGTGGGGATGCAAAGGAAAAGCAGGATTCTCTGCACCACATGTCTTTACATGGACATGAGAGTGGCGCAGAAAGCAACAAAGAGAGAGATGCCTCCTACCTTCCAGAAGGCGTCACCTCCACCATAACTCCTGATGATCTTGCTAACGCCTTAGAAGAGGTGATGAACAAAATGGAAGCTAGAATCCAAGAGATGATCCAGGAACAAATAACCAAGAATGAAAATGGCTTCAAGCAAGTGCAAGAAGCCATCTCTGTAATAGAAACAACACTCGGGGGGCAAATACAGCAGCAAGTGCCGCCACCCTTGGTCAGACTACCTGAGTTACATCCACATCAAGTTGTCATACTCCATCCACACCAAGTAGCCATCCAAGTCTCACCTCTTGTAGAAGAAGTTGTTGACAAGGTGATGGCTAACTTTCGAAAGAATGGTCACTTGTCTACTCAAGGAAAGGCAAAAGGTGTGACCATGGTGCAAAAACCCTTGGATTATCAACTTGCTCAGCCATTAACTCCAAGGTCAATGGCATTGAAACACAAGGCTCCTAGAAGAAAGTTGGAGTTTTCTCCACCTATGACAGAGAAGCAGGTGGCGCCATCCACTCTAAAAGTGACGCCACCCACCTACTCATCTGCTCCATCTTCATCTAGAAGGGTGCAATTAAAACAAACTCCAACTTCTCATACACAACCAAAGACGGTCCAGTCAACTTCAAGGGTTCAAAGTGGTGTTTGGCGAAGGGTTGAACATCCCAAAATCTTTAGCCAACCTACTCAGCAAAATAAGAAGACTTGGAGAAGGCGAGAACTCCGTAAAAGAGCCAAGACAAGAAAAGAAATGGAGATGAACTTGAACTTCATACTCCAAAATTTCACTGCTGGCTCTACCACTTCCGATATGGATGATGGTGATTATGAGTCCACTCCAGTCAAAGTAGATGTTGGTGCCACTAGTCCATCTAGTGATGAGGCCACTTCTACTAGTAACACCATTCACATTACTGATGACAACATAAGCATGTGAAGTGGTGAAGGAGATAGCACAAGTCAATTGTCTCAAGAAGATGACGGACACTCAGGGGGCAGTGAAGATGGCGCCAAAACCGTTGAGGAAGATGATGTCACCATTGACTATACCATAGGTGATGACTGCGCTGAAAGTGATAAAGACTACTGCTCCGAACATGGTGAAGATCAACTTAATGAGAACAAAATGGTCGGGGGGCAATTTTCTAACCACTCTGACTTTGAGGAAGTTGACAACTCCATAGAAGTCACCATCTTCAAGGGGATTGAAGACTCTCCTGAAATAAAAAAAGATACAACAAGTGTGGATGAGGTGCTCAGCCGACTTGATGCTTTGTTAGACAGGATCAAATTCGGTCCGAAAATCACGAAGGAAAGTCAAGGGAGAGAAACTTTGGAAGTACCCAGGAGATGGCAAGCAATGCCCGGGGGGCAAGAATAATGGTGTTAAGGACATTGTCCTAACCAAGTTCACACAAAACTTAGTGGACAAAGCCGCCCCAATAGCAAATGCGGTATATATATATATATATATATATAAATTAGCAAGAAATTGTAAATTTGAAGTACTACAAGTTGGTGAAATTATATTTTACCACCTTAAAATTATTTCATAATGTTTATTTTGGCAAAAATATTAATTTATGGCTGCCAAAATTAAATATGTTAATAATTTAAGAAATTAAAATTAATTTTTGGCCTAAATCAATTAAATAGGCCGAAAACCCTAGGAACCTAATTGCAAGCCGCCGAAAATTAGCAATTTTTGTCAAGCAGGGCCGCGACTTGCTAGGGTTTTCTTTCCTCATCAAATTAGGTTTTCATGCTTATGAAATCTAACCTAATTATGGGAGGAAAACACCTAATCCTAATCAATTTTGGCTAGATTAAAGATCTAGGCCGAATTTGAACTCAATTTTTTGGCCAATTAAGGCCGAATATTGTAAATTAGGGTTTCTAACCCTAATCGATGAACCCTAGCCCTAATCCTATCAAATTAACATGATTTCATGCCATATAAGTATGATTATATGCAGCAACATGTTAATTAAAAGATTTATGGCAAAAATTTAATCCTATGCCGAAAATTACATAATTTTTGCTAGGATTTTTTGCCAATTTCTTCACTAAATTAATTTGGATCTTAATTCAAATTAATCCTCTAAATTCCAGCAGCTACAACACCACATAATTATCATCAAAGTCACATCTACATGATCCTTGCCAATGATTTTGGAAGCCTCCAAGAACAAGGAGCCGCGGCTTGAATTACTTGGCATGAGTGATGATTTTTGGTGATGATTTTTGTTGAGATCTTGACTCTTGGAAGCCATTGAAGCTTGAAAACTTGCTGAAATTTTTTGGCT